>OMLP01029014.1:0-12186 GCA_900302685.1 Spondyliosoma cantharus | reverse complement strand
TAAATACCCATCTGTGGGTGATAAAGGCCCCGGAGAGCCCGTGTCGTGACGGAGCCCCACGTACAGTTTTGGGTTATTAATAAAAATGGGCTGTGGGCTTTGAGGAAACCATCGTTAGCTGTGAGGACACAGAGAAGATGGTCTCCATGTTCATCTGGGTCTGGTTGGGCTGGTTTAGGGATCCTGGCGTTTGAGTCAGGCCTGGTCTGATGTGAGCCACACAGAGAACATGCTGTGAAAATACTATTTTTTTTCTGTTTTATCGTATTAAAATCACGAAACCAGGTGTATTAATGTACATCTGGTCCAGGTTTTTACAGGGGTCTTTGGGCTCCACCTGGTCTGTTGTGGTTCCGGATTCCTCTGATCGAGAATGATACTCAGCATTTTCTGATTTTCTGTATTTGTGATTTTTCTGTCAGATTGCTGATAAACTATTTTTTTTTTTTATGTACTACTTTGATTTTTGCTGCAGCTTCCTCTCACACAACGTCCTGAACTCTTTCTGATTGGTAACAATTAATAGCGGTTAAACGCTGATTAATCTGTAATGAGTAACTACATTTATCAACTAATTGTAATGGAGAGGAAGTGTAGAGTAGCAGGAAATGGAAGTACTCCAATTTTGACAGTTTCTATTTATTGCAAATGAATGTTGGTCCTAAATATCAGATTCCAGCCTCATTGATTTCTAATAATCAGCTTTGGCCCTTAAAAAAGCCACATTAGTCGACCCGAGTCTGGATGGAGGGAATGCAGTAAAAAGGCCTTTTTAAATAAAGGTTGTACAAATCTGGAAAGAGGATTGTAAACAGCCTGTGGACTGGAGTTGTTTACCATGTCGATGTTGCCCCTTTGTCTCATTTCACAAATGGAAAACGTGTTAAAAATCTGAAACTGAAACTGGGTGAGAGTTTCTTTTGTTATCCAGCTATCATAGTTTTGGGATTTTATTTTGGTCTGAAATCAGATAAAAACTAGAGTAAAAGTATTACAAATCAGGAACTGTGTCCATGTTTATCAAGGTTTATCTGGTTTGTCATGTCCAAGGACAGTGTGATGATGTTGTCGAACTACATGTCCAGAGTCGTTTCTGTTTTCACAAACATGATAAAGGTTTCTGAAATCTTAAAAAGGGATCATGATAAAATGTTCTGTGGTTCTGACAGAGGTGGAATATTTGACGGTAGATCTTCACGCCTCTCAAACTGACTGACTGTCTGTTTTGTGTGACGAGGGATCTTTCAACAGAGTTTCCATGTTTATGCCATTTGTGTTTGACGAGTTTAAGCACAGTAGTTTTTCCAGTCGACCTGGTCTTGTGTGGGCGCGAGGGAGCAGCTAGACCTCTTTTTCCTCTTCTCTTATTCACAAATGCAGTTTCATGATTCTGATAAATAAAAGTGTTTAAATACAGAGTTATAGGAACAGTTCAGCCAAAAATGAAAATTTATAAATGACTGTTTTTAGTCACTATCGACCCACCGAGAGTCGGCGATGACTGAATTTTCATTTTTGGGTCAACTGTTCCTTTGTGGTTTCTTCTCTGTGTGACACCAGAGTCACACGACGAGAACTGCAACCACTAGTTAATAATATAATTAGTCAGCTGACAGGAAATGAATTGGCAACTATTTTGATATTAAGCCAAAATAAAATGAAAAATATTCCTCTTGTTTCTGCTCACATATGTGAGGATTTGATGCTTTCTTTTTGAATATATTTGGTTATAGATTTAAATAAAAACAGCAACCTGATGTCATCACATTGAGACAAAGAAAACTGTGTTCCTTTTAAAATGATTGAATGGACCAAATAGTATAATAAGCAAGAATGAAATTCATCTGTAGTTGCAGCCAGACATCAGAAGTGACCTCAATTCTCTGTCCTCTTCTTCAGCCTCTTCTCTCTCCTGTCGTCCTGCAGCTGGCGGGTCTTCATCCCATCCTGTCCATCAACATCCTGCTCAGGGGCTTCACGCACTCCGTCATTGTAGCTCTGTCAGTCTGCACGACAGCTGCGTCAGACCGGCCTGACGCTTTTCATCACAGGGCGCAAGCAGCCAAAGCCCATGGTAAGCACAGCGTAGGGATCATAGAGCCGCGTATTCTGGAGAGTCGCTGCGCTGCCTTCCAGTATCGAGCCAAAAAGTATTCAGAGGGAGGTGAAGGTCCTCGACACGGAGCCTCAAAGCTAGCGATGCCCGGATCCACGCCGGCCAGCAGCAAGGCTCGGGTGTACACCGATGTCAACACACAGAAGAACAGAGAGTACTGGGACTACGACGCACACGTGCCAAACTGGAGGTACGGCGACACGTTTCAGTGCTTTTGTCTCTTACAAAGCACACGACATGAAAACATCCGTATCAAACTATATAATACGTCAGGCAGCGAGTTCATCCGAGCACAACAACAGATGTTTTCACCATTAAATGCAATAACTGTAGTAATGCTGTGTGTGTAACGCTCATTCCCCCAAAAATACACCAGTATTAGAAATGATGTTGACTTAAAAGAACATATTATTATTATTTATTAACACAAAATTGACAAACATCTGCTGGTTTCAGCTTCTCTACTGTAAAGATTTACTGGTTTTCGTTATTTTATGTTATTTTACTTTTTAAAAACTGCTGTCAGACAAAAAAGGCAGTTGGAAGAGATCATCGTGTGACGGGCATTTGTCACCATCATCTGACATTTTACCTCCTAGAAATGAAATCGATCGATTTGCTCATGAAAAGAATCAAGAATCAAAAGATCACGTTTAAGAATTTTAAGCCTTGAGCTGCATCTGAAACACACATCTGACTCTGGTAATTGTTGTTATTACCTACTAATCTCTCAGTGTAATTAGAAAATCTTGACAAAAGTCTGTAATAACCTCCAGAGTCCAAGGTGACGTCTTCAAATGTCTTTTGTCTAGAAAGTTTACATCCTCATATTGTAGAAGCCAGAAGCAGGAACTGAAGGATGTTTCTGCTGTGCTTCATAAATGTTCTAAATCATAAAGTGTTGTTGAGTAATCTCTGAAGAAGCGACTAACTGTCACGATCAGCGTATCGTAATCTCATTTCCTTTGTTTCGTCTCTGTCTCAGCAATCAAGACAACTATCAGCTGGTGCGTAAACTGGGCAGAGGGAAGTACAGCGAAGTATTCGAGGCCATAAATGTGACCAACAATGAGAAAGTGGTGGTGAAAATCCTCAAGGTGAGTTACAGGCATCTTTTGTTTCTGTAATATTTGAGGTTTTCGTCTTTCCTCCAGCTCTCTTTTGTGTTTCTGTTATCAGCGACCATCACATATGAGTCATGGAGACAGTCTCCAGATGTGATATCAGCGGTGAAGCTGCTCGGTGTTTATTTCCTCTCACAGTTGGTTTAACTTGAACTCTTGTTGAAAGAGCTCTTATGATTATGTTTTGCACCAACATGATCCCATCAGACCGGGCAGGCGCCGCTCAGAGAAGTTAGTTTCACAAGATTCTGTTGACTCAATAGTTGGACAGGAATTGTTTTTTTTTAAATATATTTCTATGGTATAAACATCCTCATTTCCAGCAGAGCATTCTTCTGTGACAACACTGATTAAAGTGCGTTTCATAGTTTGATACGTACACATGATGCAGGTCGCTGTCCAAGAAAAACTGCCGTCAGTGGTTGGATTTGTTTTAAATAACGCTCTGAAGCTTCACATCACGCTGTGGCGACATCTGCTGGTTACATGCATAAAGAAAGATGCAAGGCACAAAATGATTTAACTGGCTTCACACATTTCAGTGTGTATAAAATTAGACTGCTTGTTCTATTTTTTTCCAAATCAACAGAATGGTAAGAGCAGATGTCTTTTCTGTCTTCACAACATGAAAACCCAGTTCAGTTATAAATACTGACCGGGCCGTGTCATGTTTCCATCAACATATTTTATGTGCATTTTGCAAAGATTGGTGAACTTAATTAAGCCCTGAATTTAGTAAAAATGTTTTTAGTGCTCGTTTGAGGTCGTTTTTTTTCTTCTACTCTTCTCAACGGGAGATGGAAACACCTTTCCTGATCAATTCTGATGTAGCAATATTTAGTTCATATGACTGATGAGCTGCTTCAGCTAGAAGAAGAAGAAGAAGCTGCTGCTGTTTCCACTGATGGCATCTTCCTGAATATTAACATTCCCAGATTAATGCCCACGTTCCCTCGTAGATATCAAAGGCTGCTGGTTTTGTTTCTTCTTCTATTTTGAGGTTTATTGACATCAGCAAACTGTTTTTTCTCCGCGTCGCACGCTCGACTTCTTCTGATCTGTTGCTGCCTTTCTTTATGAGCTCTAACTTCTCGGTGCAAGAGGAGTGTTGATGTTTGGAGCTTTGGACAGGGATGAGCCAGGGCTAGCTGGTTAGCATGCTAACTTCAGTAGATCTCTGCAAGAGGATGTAGACACCATAGTCTAAGACATTTATTTCTTCACGTGTTGTTGATAGTTTATCATTTTTAAGTTATTTGTTTGGGTATCAGCAGCTTGCTTCTCCCTGCAGTGCCTTCTGTTCTCGTTTATTCTAGTTATACTGAGTGTGTGTGTCTTTATTTTGACCCACAGCCCGTCAAGAAGAAGAAGATCAAACGGGAAATCAAAATTCTTGAAAACTTGCGTGGAGGAACCAACATCATCCGCCTGGTGGACACGGTGAAAGACCCGGTGGTGAGTCAGACTCCCGCCGTCACTGTGCTGCATGTCGGCATGCCAGCTGTGGTAATCCAGTCTTGTGTGTGTGTGAGTGAGTGAGTGTTTGGTGTGTGTGTGTGTGTCCATGCAGTGATAATGATCGCCACCTACCTGCTGTCCTCCTCAGTTAAGCCTTGTGTTGTCCTCTCTTTGCAGTCCAGAACACCAGCGCTTGTCTTTGAGTGCATCAATAACACAGATTTTAAGGTACTTGAGTTTGGCCGACTTCATACATGCTGAACTAGCAGCACAGTTACCATTCATGCCAAGGCATTGATATCCATTATTAATAACACGCTTAACCCTCCAGTTAATGTTGTACACGTGGCTCATGACCTGCTGACATCATGCGATCAATGATTTGTTTTAAACACGGGCGTCTCGGTGTGCTTCCACAGGAGCTTTACCAGAAGCTGACAGACTATGATATCCGTTACTACATGTATGAGCTGCTCAAGGTAATTTATTCATTTATCTAACTGTATTTATATAAACATTGTTCTGAAGAGTTAAAGGACGCGTCCACAGGATCCATCTTTTTCACGCTTCCCATTCATTGTCTCTGTCGAAAGCTGTGCAATGTTTTTTAAATCCTGAAGTCGCCCAACGAGTGACGTATGTGACGTATTAGTGTGAAGCCAGTAATTATTTGCATAGTTGCTGGAGAGTGTAGCCTGTTTTGTTTAAGCGCGTGAAGCTGGGAAGTGTCGCGTGGCCTCGAGTGAAACGACGCCTGTGGACACGTACTTTAAACTTTGAAGCAGTTTGTAACATAAAGCTGAGAATAGACAGGAGATGGAAGGTTTGTTATCATTTACATTATTTATCAAACAAATCGTTTGCTGAAAAATGAGGATTAGCTGCTCTGTTAGCATCGCTGTAAGTCTAGTTTTCAAAGTTGGATTATTGAGCATGATGAACAAAGATGAATCAAATCCAAAAACAAGTCTAGAGATTAGTAGACTCGCGTTGAGGTCGTTTCCTTGTTTGAGTTCTGGTATGTGGATCGGTGGTCCAGATGATGGTGCTGAGCGTCTGTCTGTGGTTTCAGGCTCTGGACTACTGTCACAGTATGGGGATCATGCACCGGGACGTGAAGCCCCACAACGTGATGATCGACCACCAGCTGAGAAAGGTACGTTTAAAAACATGATGACGAATCTGCTTTACCTTTGAGTAAAGTTTGAGATGATGTGTTTTATTAAAGCAGTTCTTCTTCTACCTGCTGTATTTGATGATTTAAACTTAATCTGGAGTGAAAATATGTAGAAATGTTTTATATTTCCTTCACGTGTTTGATTTTCATGTATCTTCTCCGGGTTGTTCCAGCCTGCACTCTCAACCAGATTAATGATAACACCGTCTCTCTGTGTCACAGCTGCGTCTTATAGATTGGGGTTTGGCAGAGTTTTACCATCCCGCTCAGGAATACAACGTCAGGGTGGCCTCCCGCTATTTCAAAGGCCCTGAGCTGCTAGTGGACTATCAGGTACCTGCTGCTGATCTGATGCTGAATGTATCAGCAGATTTGTTTTCCTTCACAGTCTCTGTCTGCTTATACGTAACTCTGTCGGTGGCTTTGTTCCCAGATGTATGACTATAGTTTGGACATGTGGAGTCTAGGCTGCATGTTGGCCAGCATGATCTTTCTGAAGGAGCCGTTTTTTCATGGCCAGGACAACTACGACCAGGTAAAGTGCCGCATCAAGATCCAGATAACACCACTAACAGCTGAGAGCAAGGACCACAGATGAGGACAGAAATGTGTTTGGTTTGACATATTGACTTGCTGCTCACCCTGACCGCGATCAGCTCCTGTTTGCAGTCACATTTTCACTGCCTAATACCGTTAATACCAATTCAAGACTTCCTGTATGTTTCAAATTAAAAGCCCTCAAGTGAAGACCTTTTGCCTCAAATGCAGCTCTTTAACGACCTCATTTGGGACCTTTGCTAGTTTTTATTAGCAGGCTAATTGGACCATAATGTTCGTCACCAAGCTCAAAAATACTTCTTCATTAAACAGTTTTAACCCAGGCTTTTACAGTGGAGGGAATTCAGGAGAGTCAAAGCAAACTTGTAAGATTAAAAGACTGTTTTTTTCTTTTTGTCTTTGATACATAACATTTCTTTTAACTGTGAAAACTAAAAGCAGAGAAATAAAATAAAAGACATTCAAATTCTGAGATTCGTCGACACATCAGGACTTTTTAAATCTAGCTCTTCTCAGAGGAGTTAAATAGACCTGCTGCATACAAGAGCCACAAGGTGGCAGCAGCTACATTTGAAGTCATGTAGTGTCATTTTCTACAACCTGTCCTTCAAACGTCTCTCAATGAAAGCCACGATAGAAAATGAATTTAACCAGGAAATATAGTTAAAACACACAAACACCCACAGTGACAGAGAGGACGATAACACTTTGTTTTCTAGATTACTTTATCAAAGTGTTGAGTTCCATGATTATATTATAAATCTGAGGAGATGTACATTATGCTTAGTTATATAATAAACACTGACAGTTTATCCACCCTCGTTATTTGGGACCATGTCCGACACCACGACTGTTTGAGAGCCTTAATTTGACAGTTTTCATTTAAAATATGGTAAATGTAGTAATGTGTGTCTGCAGAATGTAACTAACGTATTAAATGTGCCTGTACGTTCTCCAGCTGGTCCGCATTGCTAAGGTTCTTGGCACCGATGAGCTCTTCGGTTACCTGCACAAATATCACATAGAACTGGACACTCGCTTCAAAGACCTGCTGGGACAGTGAGTATCATTCTCGGACCGAAAACTAAACAGACGCACTTCAAACTGAGTCGCTGCGACGCGTCGTCCAGGTTTCACAAGCAGCTGCTGGCGTGTTTTTATTCTTCTGTCTGTGTCCAGCCTGCTTTGAGTCCAGTCAGATTAAATTGCCGGTTGTTTTTTTTTCAGGCAAACACGGAAGCGCTGGGAGCAGTTCATCCAGTCAGAGAACCAGCACCTGGTGAGTCCGGAGGCTCTGGACCTGCTGGACAAGCTGCTGCGCTACGACCACCAGCAGAGGCTGACGGCAGCTGAGGCCATGCAGCACCCATACTTCTGTTAGTACACCTACACACTCCTGTCGACGTGTATGAACGACGGGCTGCATGAAGTTACCTTTAAAGATTTCACCCACAGGAGTGTCGAAGAGTAAAACGTATATCTCAAAACTTGAACCAGTTTAGTACAGATTGATATTAGACTTCATAATAACTGTTGATAAAAGCAAAGTCCAAACAGATTCTGTGAGCTTCTTACGAGTTTGATCATTCAAACTATTTAGATTCAGAACGTGACCTGTATCTGTTTCATATCTGACTCCAGTGTGAGATAAAGTGTCTTTGTCCTTCAGATCCTGTGGTGAAGGAACACGCAAACGCCAACACAGACGGCACAAAGGCCATAAGCAGCTCCAATGCAACATGATAACCAGAGAGCAGGTAATTCTCACAGCACAGCACCATCTGATATCACCAGTCGCTCCTGGAGAATCATAATGATAATCGTCAATGAAACTGATCAGTTGTGTCTTTGTGACTGTCGCACGTGAGACAAGTTATCCGTTCTAACACGAGGTTAATGTTGTGAAAAGGATTATTTTTCCTAAACCTAACCAAGTATTGTTAATGCCTAAATAAATAGTTAATGAACTCAATGTAAACATAAAAATTAAACGACGTTCCAAGCGGGAATATTTTTTCTGTTTGATAAGATTAAAGCAATAAAAATACTTGGTTAGGTTTAGGAATGAATGGTTTGATTTAAACTACAAGCTTTAATAACGAGCTGCCGTCCTGTAGCAACAGATTGTGCTAACGACAGAACGCGCGACCCTTTAAACATTTCTGATTCTTCTTCTGTTTGTTTCTTTTTCCGACCAGGAAGAATCTTTGTTACCTCAACTTGTGACCTTTTCGTGGCAGAAACTTCTGCCTCCACACCAACAGCCATACTGGAGCAAGATGTCAATTTTGCAGCATACACAAACACGCACGGATTAAACTTCTCCCAACAAAAGCCGGAGAATCTGCGCTGCTTGGTCCGTGTCACAGATAAATCAGATCTGAAATCAGACCTGTCCTCCCCTCCTCCTCCCCCTCCCCCTCTTCCTGCCTCCCGACACTCCCCTCTACCTGTTTTTAAAAAGAGCAAAATGACTGTTGTTGGATCAGTATCAAGCCGGTGTTGTGCTGTACAGACGTTTGTCCGTCATTACGATGCTGTGGTGACCTGAGATCCGGTTCCAGGTTTTAGCACTGAGTGGCATGGAGGCTCTTTTCTGCTATGATAGAACAAAAGCTATATTGAAAGAGAATAAACCATTTTTATTTAAACACTCGTGTTGACTTTTATTGTCTCGGGACCAAACTTAGGAGGTTTTAAATACTTCTAACTGGGGCTGTTACACACTGATATTGTTGATAATTGTGATGTTTAAAGATGAATATTGAAATGTTAATATATCTGACAGTATTCTATAAATGATACCCTTAATTTCTGTTTCGTTCTTACTTTGTTCTAATAGGTGGCTCCCTCTCTGATTGGTTGAGCTCTCTATGCCTGACTGAAACTGTAAACTAGGGCGGTTTGTTAGCTATAGTTGTCCTGGTAAACACTCCAACCCGTTCAGCCTGATTCTGAGTCGTCTGCTGCTCCATTCAGCTCTTCACCGTCAGTGTCTCGGGCTCGTTAGCAGAGCGAACAGGTCGGATATCTGCAGAGTTTAGCTGCAGAGTATCCGCTCCTCTGCCTACTGTTTGTTTTACAAACCAACCAAGACAAACAGACGCAACCCGTTTACACCAGACAACCACTGAACATACAGTTGGTGACCAGCACACCAGCTAGCTTATTAGCTAGCTTACAGCCCTCCCTTCCTCCGGTAGTCCAGCTTCAGACTGCAGGGATACAAAAATCTCAGTGTTATACAGTTTTTCCGATGGGAATATTTACAGATATAGAGATGATATGTTTGACTTTTTGTTAATAACAGCAGCTACAAAGCTCATTAGCTCAAAATGACGACACTAAAAAAACTGATTTTATCCTGACAGCAGGATGTTGGCCTGGATTAGAGAAACCACATTTTGAAGAACAGGATCGTGTTTCAATAAACAGACCAGAGAGCTTGTCAAGTGTGTGTAGTTTTTAATAAATAAACTGGAAATTCAAGGTGTTTCCCAGAACATAAAACACTTGTGCAACATTCGTGCGTTACAAAGAGGTGCATTCTTTTTGCGAATCCAGGCCGAGGTTGGTGAGGTCAGCAGACGACAACCTGCTCAAATTTAAAACGTATCTGCTTACCAAATGGCTGAAATTGTAAACACAGCAGAGTAAATTTAAATAACATTTTCAAATCCAAGTATTTAAAATGCATCACAGAAGTAGAATTCACATTTTGGTCAAGTGGTTATTTTAGGTTAAAAACTGGGACTGCGGACGCCGTTTAGTCCACATCGTCTCTGTTGTGACCTGGTTTAAATTCTGCTCACAGACGGCTTGGCCCAAAATGAATGCCCTGACTGACATCTGAAGTTTTTTTAAGTGTCAAACACGGTAAAAAGCAGCCTACGAACACACGGCTAGCTACAGCGGATGAGCTCTACACCCATCGAAGGCACGCCCACAACACCCCGGCTTCCTCCTCAGCCAGTGACTCAAGTCCGGATGAGGAGCTACGATGACGGGCCGCTTCTCAGAACAACCCAACAGTGTTCTCAAAATGCCACTTTGGCACTTTATCTACATGTTAAAGGAATAGTTCTACATTTTGGTACAGTGGCTCGTTTGCTTTCTTGCAGAGAGTTGGATACAGATCGATACCACCCGCGTTTCTGTCCGCTACGGGGCTGCAACGATTGTTTTCACTGTCGATTAATCAATTAGCTCCTGATAAAATAAGATATTACAGCGTTATCGTGATATGAGACTAGATATGTCTTAGATTTTGGATGTTGTCATGTAGTGATGTCATCGTAGCCTTAAAAACATAGTGATATTATTTTAAGGCCACATCGCTGAGCCCAGGTGATTAAATCTACGCTCACTGAGGAAAGAAACCAGAACATTTTCACATTTAAGAAGCTGAAATGTTGATAACTAGTCGTTGCAGCCTGTTAATTATGAAGCTACAACCAGCAGTCGGTTAACTTTAGCATCAAGACTGAAAACAAGTAAAATGG
This sequence comes from Spondyliosoma cantharus, assembly GCA_900302685.1. Taxonomy (NCBI): domain Eukaryota; kingdom Metazoa; phylum Chordata; class Actinopteri; order Spariformes; family Sparidae; genus Spondyliosoma; species Spondyliosoma cantharus. Next base: position 1,251 of record OMLP01029014.1, on the reverse strand, counting down.
CTCCCCAGGCTCTGTCATGGAGGTAAAAACATTACGTTACGATCGTTTCGTGGCTGGTAAACAATCAAGTGGCAGGACGACTGTGTGCTAACCGCCACCTCGCTTATTTATTGTTGCTTCGTCGGTCGAGCTTTACATTCTGACGGCAGGTCGGTAAGATAGACGAACACAACTTCATCTCTAACCTGTGAACTTTGACTGTGACGGCTCGAGCTTCTTTTGTTGTTGTGATGCTAACAGCCTACAAAAGTACATCATCCCTGTGGTTCTATAAGAGCACCAGGCGTGTGGCTTCATCATAGACCTGAAGTTTCTGAGCTTGGACTGGACCGTCGCTGATCCAGGGAGGTGAGCCGACTTTCTGTCTGGCTTCAGCTACGTATTGAACGTACAGTGAAATGAGAGTGGCGTCAATTTTTCTCATTTAACTTCCTGCAAGAAAGCGAATTAGCTTCCAACTACTCCTTTAACGTTGCAAAAGAAAATTTGGTTGCTGCAGAGGGGGAGCTTGGGGACGGTCACATCACAGTAGCATACTGATATCAAAAGACCACCAAGGACTCTGTTAGGACAGAAACAACACAGCTGATAGCTCATTAATAATACTGATATTTTAAAAACCACCCTGGGGAGATTTTAATACTTGACCGAGTCCAGTGGCACTTGATATCTTACAGATTCATGGACTCCGTTACGTCTTCCTCAGGGTTTTTTGTTTTTGTCCTTGGTGACCTTTTTTTGAAATGCAAACAATCTAAGGCATAAAATAATGTTGTCTAAAAAAAAAAGAACGGTATAAAGCTAATAATACCAGAGACATTCAGTCTGTTCTCTCAAAGTAAAAAACTTAAATAATTGCATAAATAAAGCGTGTGATTATGAATGTTTGCGTCTGTACGCGACATGTTAGCGGTGTGTCCTGTACAGGCGCTGGATGCGGTGATTATGTACGAGTCTACATATATAATGTTGGTTACATCGTAGAGTTGCAGTATTGAGGTAACTTCATAGTAGGAGTAAAGGCGAGGGGGGCGGGGGGGCACTTGAACTGTACTCGGCTCCGTGAAAAAGCCACATTAACATGCAATCGGACAAAAGTGAGGATGTAGATAGAGGTGTTAGTGTGTACGTCCCTTTTGTTCGCATCATTCAAGTTTTACAAAAAAAATCGCCAGAATAAAGCATCGATAATACTGGATGTTTATGATGTTCACGCTCCACCTGATACAGTCTGTGTACCTGCATCCTCCT
>OMLP01029013.1:0-11849 GCA_900302685.1 Spondyliosoma cantharus | reverse complement strand
AGATCAAACTGTGTGAGATGACTTTAAGTCTCGTTTTTACACATGTTTTTTTTTTTTTTTTTTTTTTCTTTTTTTTTTGTTTTTTTTTTTTTTTTTTTTTTTTTACCAGTCAACTCCAACAATGTTCTGTGACTCTGTGCCAAGATCTAAACATGAGTGTCGAAGTTAAAATTATTTTTTCAACCAGAGTTGTGCGGGGCTGAATACAGCACTGTATGAAGCCTCTCTTTTCACCCTGAAGTCAGGCAGGTTCTCTGTATTAACGTCTCCACAAATCAACACCTTTCCCTAGGCATAGAAGTACTTTGTCTTCAGTCTGGCTTTTTTATGGATGAAATAATATGTTCGTGACAGCCTGAGGGACGGTGACTGACTGGATCTGATCCGTGGCAGGTTTTTCTTTGAGAATGATTAAAGGAACTTTTTAATGAATTGTTGGAATTTATGAATTCTTACTTAAAGAAATAGAAGGATGTGTTAATAATGATGCTGGAGTTTTGATGAATTGTAAGCACTAAACAACTTGGAGGGGGGAAAGCTCTCTTCATATATTTTCCTCCAGTATCAGTATCACACTAATGGCCTCTTTTTCTTTCTACATCTCTTTTACTCTCTTTGGGTCTTTGTCACCCTCTCGCTCACAATGATGCTGCTGATACAGACAATGTAGGAGTTCTCTGCAGTTGTTTTTAGACTAAAGGTAAAGATAGCTCATGCTCTGACAAATAATGCAGACCTGAACGAAAGATATAACCGGCTGCTGTGTTTGCTCAGGTTTCGACGATGATGTCACGTTCTGGCCGCGGTTCCAGCAAGGTAACTCTGCCAGGACTGTAAAGACGTCTGGGAAGGACATGTCTGTGCATCCTCTGCCAGAGGAGACGACAAGAAGTTTCTTTTCCCTCCTCCACTCTTTGGAGAGCTTACAGCACAGTGACACCAACATTAATTTCCTGATCGCAGGAAAGGGAAAGGAGGAGTGGATTTTGCAGTTTTGGGATCCACACTAGCTCCAGTGGTCCAAGGTAATGTAAACCTGGAAGCCAAGTAAGACTGCGGAGAAGCAAGCTGAAGAAAAATCTTTTCTCAATCACCGAAAGGATATTAAACTTATTTAATATTCATTACCTGTACCTGCCTATGAAGCACATACTACTGTATGATATTACACAGTATAATACCTGGTAATCCAGTCTGCTGTTCTTACTGTGTCACATGTTTTTATGTCCTTTATTTATCAATTTTATTATTCTATTGTGTTGAATTGTATTTTTTTGTGCTTCTTGATGCAGGCCAGTCTTCCCTCAGGGACAGTTAAGCCTTGAATCTAGAAAACCTGTTTTGATGCTGTGTTAGCAGGGTGCCTGGGCAACAACTCGTGTCCTCTTAAAAAATAGCTCTAATTTTGTTCCGTATCTGCAAAGGTGATTTTCATTCAAGCGGTAAATCATTTACAGACATCACATGCAAAGAACAAGCTAACACAAGCATGCTACAGGCATCAACTGAATGTACCCAACAATATTCTTTTTCTTTTTCTCAAAGATTCCATAACCAAAAGGCTGGGTTCAATTTAATGCTGCATATTTGCAGTGATGGATAGTAAGTAAATATGTTTACTCAAGCACTATACTATTAGAATCTAATACTATACTACATTTTGTTTATTGTACAGTTACAGTTACAAGCTATTTGTGAGATTGGTGTTTTGTATTACATAAAAAGCACGTGAAGAAATGTAGAAAGAAAATCACAAGAGAACTGAGTTGTTTGTTTTTTTTTTTATTATTATTATTAGTTTTTTTTTTAAGAAAAAAAAGGTGTGTTTATATCCATGGTCTGCAGAAACAAAGATTGCCAAAATGCATTCTGCTGATTGGGTTTAGAAGTTCCATCAAAGAATCCATTTGATGCCTGAAATGGCAAAAGTATCCAATAGAAAATAGAAGAAATGTCTAGAAGAGGTATAAAGATTTGCAATACAGAACATGCAGTTTTTTTTTTCACTTTCCTACCATTAAACTATCTTGTGAACTCAAAAAACCCTGGGGATTAGACCAGGTGACTGGGAGACAGAGGCTAAAGTACAGACCTCTATATGAAGTGATTGTGAACTGTAAAAAGCTGCTTACACATTTGTATATTAATATTAGCATAATAATGTAATTGATGACATACTCATATCTTTCATACTTTAAGTATGTGTTGATGATAATATATACCGGTATGTACTTTTAATGTACTTAGTTACAATCCTTAAGCTACTTATTGCTACTCGCAATAGGCATTCAATATAATTACCATATCAAGATTAACTCTCTATTTATTAGATAATTAACTCTCTATTTATTATATGAACCAATGGATTTACAGGAAAGAACAGGACAGAAGTTGTATGGATTATAAATTGATGCAGGACTTTGAATTACAGATCTCATCTCATGCTGCATCAGCCGCACCAGAGTCGCAACGGGGCAGAAAATATGAAAACATCTTAAAGACAAACAGAAAAAGACATATTTTCCTCAGCTCTTTTTATTTCAAGGAGGCTTGTCCCCAATGAATCTGAGCTGTTCACACTCATCCAAAAGGTGAATCGGCAAAGTTACAGTGCAATTCCTGGATTAGTTGTGCTGTTTTGTTTTGGAAACATGAATTCAAAGGTAAAATATCTGAAACATCTATAGGTGAAAACCGGTGAGAAATGACACAAACATGAGTGCACAACATGTAAAACACCTATCGTTCCTCCATCGTTTCTCATTCCATCATCTCACTTCAGCCGGTACACAAATGTACAGACACATAATAAATACGCCCACACATACATCATTCATTGTACCATCAGATGAAAACACACACATAGATTTGGCAGCAACTGATTCACATGTATACACACTCATGCGTCATTTTACTCTCAAATGTAAGCCCTCACATCATGCCACCGGGAGTGTTCAGCATTGAATGCATAGCCAAGCACACACACCAGCACATACATATACTCTGGGCAGCTGTTGAGTCTGTGGGTTTGCTGGTCCGTGTAAATAGCAGTAGGTCTGATGGGTAGGCAACTGAATGTTTAGTGGCAAGAGCAGAGGGCTATCCCAGCATGGCCTCTGCTGCCAGCAGCCCTCCCACACACACACACACACACACACACACACACACACGATCTGCAACCCTTTCAGCCAACCGCTCCGGTCCTCCACCCCTCCCAGTCTGCAGCGACAGGAACATGATTGTCCATTCCCATCATGGAGGGGGAGAAGGGGGGAGGATACGATCAGGGGAGACAACAGCTTGATATTCCCTGAGATCTGAGATGGCTGACCATGAGAGACATTGCTGGGAGGAAAACAAGAAAATATGATCCAGTATGAGACTTTGTTCATCCATCTGAAATTAAAAGTCTACGTGGGTTATTCATTCAGAGTTCACAAACTATAGAGCAGACGTGCTCAATATTTTGAGGACTGAGTGCCAATTTAGATAGTGAGCATATGATTGAACTCATGAGCTTGTTGTAGGATTCATGATTGGTCTCATAAGGGTGTTCAAAATGTAATTCCTTGACCACCAAATTCACAAAAGAGCAACTCTGTGGTCTGGTGGTACGGCAGCAGATACTTCTGTATCTTATGCCAGATGATAGCGGGGTGAACAGACTGTAAATGAGTACCAGCGGTGTTCGAGCTGTCCTGTCCTTGTCTGTGCCCAAACCATGCCCGTTTGTGATGCTACCAGTCAGGATGCTCTCTATCACTGCTCTGTAAAAGCTAAGAAGAGCTTGACACAGGAAGTTAGCCTTCTTACATCACAACTGTACCTAAACCAAACCCCTCCCTAAACCTAACCAAGTCCTTTTATTTGCAATAGTTTCCTGAACTGGCAAATCATATGTTTCATTCTAACCGGCAAACATAATAATCTTTCTTTTAATTTGTAGGTTTTCACTCCTGGCACAGCAGCACATTTGACCTCCTCTCACGGCTTGTTCAAGCAGACAATTGGCCTATTTTGCCAAACACTTCAATAACCATACCAACATCTGTTAGAAAGTAACAGTACTATGAGATAATAGCACTCAGATGGGCAGAAACGTAATGTGCTGGTACTCAGTATGGATCAGTGCTGGCTCAATGATGCCCTGACTAGCCTACATCAAATGCATTGTGACGAATGGTTAAATAAATAAGCAGAAAAGTTACAAAAGCTAAACACAGCACTAGCCTAGTTTGCATTCATCCTGTCGCAGCTGGGTGTTGGGGATTTGAATAAATGAATAACTTCTTTTACTTGACTGTCGAAAAGCTGATAGAAAATGAACTCCAGCCCAAATGGACTTACAGAGGATGCTCTCAACAGACAAATTATAGCACTTGTTGGTTGTTCGAAGTATCAAAGAGTTAGCGAGGAGAAGTCAGTGCTCGACTTCAACGGCGACAATTGTTTGTGTATCACTCCTTCCAACTTTGTGGGTCTATTTTTTTTTAGCCATAAAGGCAGCTTTCCTTAACCTAAGACAAGTAAGTTTAATTTCATATTTTTACCAGACCTTAATGAAGAGATGAATGACCTGTTCTGTCATTTAAGTATGAGGACTTGTTGGATTACCCAATTTGTGTAACACCCACAGGCGTAACTAAAAGAAAAATAATATATTTGTCCATTTATTCAAATTTGTATTGGTTCGTGTTAGTCTGGCTGTAATAGCACTCTAATTTATTTTGTATTTAATGATATATGATATTTCAGTGAGTCAGTTCCTGACAATGTTGATCAGCCACACAGCTTGGCAAATATTTTTTGACAAAGAACATAATCTTGTGCTCAAACTTTAATTGAAAAAGACAATTAAAGTTGTTGCTAAAATGGGACAGTGACATATGACTATCCATAAATTCCTTTGAGAAGTTACTGGTGTGATGATTGTGGTGCTCCGTGGAATTTATGCTAATCTAGCTCTGCATAAATATACCAATATGCCATATGAATTGTTAAGAAAGAGGATTTGCATCCTGATGTTAACTGAAAAACAGGAGGTAACCCTGGCTAGAGTGGGGAGCCTTTTACAGACAATTTTGTCAATGTTTTATACTTTTCTTAAACTAAATTTTAAGTAAAATTTTCCTCTACTTCTAAGTAGTATGACCTTCACTTAGCATACACTATAGCATATTTCAACACCACAGATTCGCAGGGTTGTGTTTGCTCACATTGATTCATAAATACATAACAAACAACTTGAGTAGCCTTTTTTCTGGCCTGAGCCTGAAGATAGAATTGATGAAAATGTTTTACCGTCACATGTACCTGATTCAAAAGGTCAGCCAGGTCATTACATAAACCAGTGTAATCAAGTCAAATCAATCGAGTGTTTATCCAGCGAGCTTCAGACTAATAAAGGCTGAATGGAGCAGGGAGCACACTGTGGAAAGGCAGGGCAGCGTGGATTAGGCATGAAGTCCAAAAGTTGAAAACGCAGAAGACGAAAGAGAGACGAGAGTGTGGAACGTTTTCTCCTGTGAAAATTGAGAGTAACCATGTGTTTTGGTGCATGTGTGCGGATGTGCCGACATGAGTGTGTGTGTGTGCATGTGTGTGTGCAGGGAGGCGCGTGTGTAATGAATCACCACGCAACATCAACTGCATCCTTCAGGCGAAAGCTGTATTGACAGGTGTCTTCAGCAGGGGGCCTAATCTTGTTTGGAGTTTTGCCAGTGGCATTTGTACTTTGTATATGTGTCGCCGTGTTTGTGTTTGTATGTGTGTGTGTGCGTGTGTTGTTGAAGGGCGGACATCTGAGTTTATGGCTGTGTACGTTTTTCTCATCTGTGGCTGTGCAGATGTTTGTGTGACCGTGTCTGTGTGCTCGCGAGTGTGTGATGCCTGTGGCGTTTCTTGCTGGCTGTGATGGCCCACAGAGAGCTGTATCTGGATGTGTTTGCATGCAGCAGCAGAGCACTGGACTTCAGATAATTCTCTGTCTCGCCTCCAAAATAAGAGGCTGGCGTCGATGGCAAATACACTTTTTTCAACATTTCTTTTCAACTTTTACTCATCCTAAAATTTTCCAGCCAATTACTCACCAAGCACAAATAATACCTGATCTGAATAATTGATCATCAGACAAATAAAAGCCCACAGGGGAGCAATGATATCAATTATTGGTATTTTGGCATTAATTAGTCTATGACGGAGATTTTGATCATTAGCCCTGACAGTTTAGTGTTGCAAATTCCCACCTACTGATGCCTGGTATGAAGCCACAGAGGATTGACTACAGCTGCCCACAGCTTTGATCACTTCATTTCCTTTGATCGCTCTGAACTGAACTGATAAAAATGACAGACACAGAGGAGTTTGAAGCAGAGGAATACACAGTGATTGATACAACACACACTTTAATTAGATGGGCATTTGCATGGTTACAGTATAATTGGTTTGTATCAGGTTGATGAACTTAACTCCATCTCCATCCGCTCCGTCAGGGCGTGAGCGTTTTAGGGGCTCGGCCATTCGACATGACGACTGGCTACAGAATCGTCTGTCTGGCCGCAGTAACTGCAGCTCTGTCTGATGTACAAATGCGCTACGCTTGAAACAAAGTGCTCGCCAGATTGTTAAACATTAAATAGTCATCTGTTCCCACCACATCTTTCTGACAAACAGAAGAGGGGTGGGGGGTTGGGACGGGGCTGCATACAACGGTTTTCTAAACTTTCACGTGCCCACATCATGAAATCCTCAGTCGGGTTGTGTAGGTGACAAAGTACGCAGGGTTTGAACTTCTTACATTTACATTTTACATTTAGGGCATTTAGCAGACATTTTGTCCAAAGCGACTTACAATAAGTACATTTATCACAAGAGAGAAACCACAACATATCACCGTCGATAGAGCAAAAAGAAATATAGAAACAATTGTCAAGCCCTCATCTGAGGATCGTGACTGCTATTAAGTTTTTGATACAATTACATTTTGCCCCCCATCTTCAAGCATGGCCATTTTAACAGACATAAACTTTCTCGCTTTACAGAGAGGGTCAGACTTTCATGAGCAGTAGTAAAGAAATTGTAAATAAATCAATATTCACTGTAATCTCCTTTTATAATAAATACATACAGACGTATTATGCTCTTATGCGCTAAGTTCATCATTTTGTTTTGGGGTTACTCCTAGAATAGGTGTACTTGCTTTAATGCTCAAAAAACCCATCTGTTTTCTCATACTGTGCAGCGCAGCAGGACTGTATTACCCCTCTGTCGGGGGGATATGTCTGTGGACATATGACAATGTAACGGGGTAGACTAATTGGAAGAGGAACCACACTGTCTGTAGATATACAAAGCTCATTGTAAGGTAACACTTCTTGGTTTCAGGTGAGTACACAATGACGAAAACGCAATAATGAATATCATATTCCATATCTACCAATAGATCCCGCTTAAATCTGAGACACTGGCCCTTTCAGGAAATTAAGGGTAGACAATATGCTGTATATACACAATAGCCAGCCCAGTATGTCGCACCCTCAAATTTGCATTGTTAACTCAGAAAGTAGTGTGCTCTTTGTGTAGCAAAGTATCCCACCCTTTAACAAATGCTAATTCATAGCAAATATACACCTATTAGTCACTTTTTAATGGCCATTCTTCACGGCATGAAGAATGAGACCTCCTCCATCGTTCTTGGTTGGCTGTACAAGCCTTTGGACGATTTGTTGTTGAACTGACTGTGAAAGGATTGGGTCGGATTTTCAGCAACAATTCAAAGGATGTGACTTCACACATGTTCTGGAGTGCCTCGTTTCAGTGGCTCGCTCCCCAACTGGAGAGCAACAGTAGCTAACGTTAGTTTAGAAGTGGAGTCCACAAACTTTAACGAACAATTGTCTTCCAGCACAACACAGAAGTTCCACAGAGCCTCTTTAACTCTAACAAAACCTTGAACAAGAAGGTTAAAAACATTGAAATTGGGATAGGCTTTTCATAGATACCTATCCATCACTTTCCCCTGCTTTAAGGTCTTATTGATAACATTTTATTGAAAGAAATTTACATCCACAGAGCCTGTAGAAAGGTGCAAAATAAATCGATTAACTTAACATAAAACAAATAAGTATGTATATGCCGTATACTTCATTATGCTCTTCACCACACCACAGCTTAATGTGATGAGCTAAACGCAAAGCTAGATATGCATACTGTATCCCTTGATTGCATTAATAATGTTGCTTGATTCTTGAAACACTTCCACAAAAAGTAACATAAATCTATTGCTAATGAACAGTACATGAATTAATTATTCTAGCATGAAAGATTCATCCCTTGACCTAACTGGGTTTGATTGTTGTTTCACTCGACAATGAAATATGCAGATAACTTGGTGCTACAAACTGGCAACCTCTCGAAGGGGCAGATGATTCAAACAGCTGCGTTGTTGGCACGTGCATGCGGTGAAAAGAGGGAGATGGAATGGCACATTTGGTGGTTGGATGTTATCAATGGCACCTTTAATTTTCACCATTTCTCTGTCAGGTTGCTGCTCTTCGGTCACACTTTTCATTATATACTTTTCATGTCAAAGATCCAAGGAGCCAGAATGGGCAACCATCTGAAATTGCCTCTGCATATGTACATCGAGTGCATTCATGCATGCTCTTTAAAGTAAATACATGGTGCTGGACTCCCTGTCCAGACTCTGTCAGGCTGGCAGGGGGAGGTGTTATGGCAGGTGATGGGGAATTAGAGAAGCGAGAAAATTGAATTCCAAGGTAGCTCCCCATTATCGAAAAGGCAATTCCAATCCAACATAATTAAGGCACAACAATGCAATAACTGTCAGCTCATTACGGAGAATAATAAAACTCACATCACAGTGTCACTCTCACAAATGCCAACTTCAGGCGCCAACTGCGATTAAGCAGCCAATCCTTTCCTCTTTAACGGAGAAATCACTGGGAGCTTTGGGTGGAGGCCCATCTGCTTTTATTTCTCATCTCCCAGTCCTGTCTGTCCCAGTGTGAGGATTGGGCTAAATCAGAGGATGAAGGTATCCTGACTGTGTTTAAAGTATCAAAATAAATATGAATACAGCTGAAACACTTTATATGTAAACACAGAATGTGTTTTTCTCCTTTCTTTATGAGACTTTAGTGTTATACTGAATTTTTTATTTTTTTTAATCTCACAATGTATTTAACCAATTTACTCAATCAAAATGCTAAATTGGATTAAAGGATAAGTCGTGAACTGCAAATTAAAGATCAGTTCAATTCAATTCGAAGTACTTTATTTGTCCCCGGGTGGCTATTCAAGGCATGTGGAGTAGTTGTACACAGACAAAGTCAGCACGTAAAGTACACAAGTCAGCATGTTAGTTACAAAGACAAAAAACAAGTCAGATAACTTGTAAAAAATAGTCCAAACTAAATGAGATATTTACAGTATCTACATGAGGTGCAAAGCAGCATTGAGGTAGGTTGCGTTGGGCATGAAGAGACAGCAGTAGGTTAGTGCAAATGTGCAGATTAATGCAGAGCTAGCGGGGAACGTTCCCACAACATTGGCTAACATTCCCTAAAGGTTCTGATAATGTTTTAACTAAAAAGTTTTCATCTAATGTTCAAAGAACATTTGAAGGATGTTTATCATTTCAAATAATGTCCCTAAAATGTTAAATGTTAACAAAGGAAGAATGTTTTAGGTGCAACCTTCTGAGGATGTCCCGGTGATGTTGTTGAGGTAACAGATTATAGAATGTTCTTCTATAAAACATTCCCACGATGTTACATGATAAGAAAGGGAGAACATTCTAGGTAACATTCTCAGAACGTTTTTAGAACAAAAAATTGCTCCCTGGGTGAAGCCTGATATGCCTTATTCCTCTGTCATAGCGCTCCATCGTTGGCCAGAAACTACTGAAACTAAAAACACATGAGGTTCCACTCATTATCAGGAAAACACACACAGTGGGAAGGGTTTTTCCTGGTTCCGTAAGTACTCACGGGAGCATTAACTGTTGACGCGCTAATTCAGTTAATGCTGTGACGTGTGTACAATCAAGGCTGCTGGCTTGTTACTACTCTGTCATCCACCTCCGTACGAGCAACACTGAGATGCGACGAGTTTGACGGACAGAAAGAAGTGAAAGATATTTAAAAAGTAATGCCTTTATCACTGGCACCATGTCACTACGCAAACCTTACCAGCTACCTCGTCAGTACCACACGGTACGTCGGACGTCTCACTCCTCAGCAACTTCCATCATCAGCTCTGGAAAAAAAAAAACAATGCATTTAATCCATAATGTTATTGATTAAGACTTTTTCAATTGTAATTTCTTCTGATTGTAGTCTGGTCTGCTGCTTTCTACTGTGTCCTGTTCGTCTAGCGCGTCGAGGGGAAAAAAAGAAACAGAATGGGGATGGAGATGGAGACAATAAGAAACCTGCATTCACTGTTCACACTAATTTTGGTGTAAAAGCTGGAATAGAATAGATGTACCATTTGGGACCTGCTTTTTAAGATTGACATCTTCAGCAGGAATAAGTTGGCTGAAAGCTGAGAGCCACAGTTGGAGCAGGGAAGTCGGGTGGGAAGGGAAGTGTTGAGAGACAGACTAACACATTATTAGTTCTGATAGGAACATTATGATTGCCATTCTAGTCTTTGATTTTATTGATTTGGAAAACACCCTCCCTCTCACACCTCCAAAACAAGCTCCTCTTGCCGTGAGCACAGCACAAAAGCAGAACGTGAGTCCCACAGAGTGATTAGAGAATCAACAAATGGTTAATGAGTAGTAAGAAATTGAAAGTCTGTTTGCTCTGCGGATGGTATTTTTGATCGACTGCATTTTTGTGTTGTGGATTTCCTCTCTCTCTGTTCTTTATTTCCCTTTTTTTATTTTCAATTAAAACAGAACATAATGAGCTCTAAATACTGTTTGAGTGTCATACAAAATACCGTGGCACCACTAGACGCTACAGCATCGTTCAGATGATCCTGTGGGGCAAAAATGAAGCTGAAATCTGTACAACACGACCATCTTTCTATTGACCGTAAAAGAGAGAGAGGGACAGAATGAGGGCCACGGGAGGGGGAGAACGAGACATGATCTCTGGGAGCGCATACAATTTAATTATAGCTGCAATCAATCTGATTTACAGGCACACACACACACACACACACACACACACACACACACACACACACACACACACACACACACACACAGAGTGAAACCAAGTCTCTCTTGTCTTTAGCACAAGAATAGCATTACTTTGTCTCTTTAATTTCTATACACACAACAAGACAAAGAGTGTTTTCCTGTGGTTACATATCATGAAAGACAGAAGATACCCACACACACACACACACACACACACACACACACACACACACACGCACACACGCACACACACACAAACAAACACACGAACACCCACACACACATCTCTCACAAGGGAGCAAAAGAAAATAATAAAATTTGATGGATTGATTGACACACATATACACACACACATGCACGCACGTACACACACACGCACACATAAGTATTGTTCTCAGCAGTAATGTAATCTCGCCTCAGATGCTGGCTTCATCAGACTGATGTAATAGGAAACTGGTATTTATGTTTTTCAGAGAGGATGGATTGAGTCCAATGAGAGAGGATGTTACAGCCCTGAACTTACTCCTCTCAGCCGTTCAGGCCTGAGGAGGGAGGAGGGGGATGACAGAAAGAGAGAGAGGGGCAGAAGGGGGTGGAGACTGGATCAGAAGTGGACGTTGAGTAAAGGGGTGGAGAGATTGCAAAGTGGATGATGAAAAAGAGATTGGTGGAG
>OMLP01029012.1:0-11993 GCA_900302685.1 Spondyliosoma cantharus | reverse complement strand
TGGTATAGTGACCACACTAAAATGTATCAATAAGTATCTATTTCACAAGTTTAACAGCTCCACACAAGATGTCTCCAAATTCACCATAAAGTCCATTCTCAGTGTCTGCGCACTTAAAACTTCAAGTTTCCACATCACACTTGCGTCGGCTGAATACTGGACCCGGGTTGGCGTCCAAACTTGCGATATCCCGTATCATCCTTATATGTCTGCCTCTTAAAATCAGGTTAGCAATGAGCAGAGAAGATTTACACTTTGAGCAATGAATGTGAAAACAGCCTTTAAGTGTTGATCCCCGCACAGTGACACTCTAACATGGATGAAGCAGAATTTATGTCTAGTGAATGAGACACAGGATAGAATGTAACACAGCCATGAATTATTCTAATGTCTTTACGTTCATTTTTTAATACGCATTAAAGCACAAACATCATGTATAGGTTTGTTGTCCACGCAGAATGGAATGCTGTAGGCTACAAGACAGCCGACAGAAATATTGTAAACCGATAACCGTGGAGAACCAAAATTGAACAAGAAAATTCAGTCACTTCAGAGCCTGTGTATGTGTCAACACAGCAGCACAAACCTGCACGCATGTAAATGTACACAAGGTTGGAAATCCGGCTTACCTGTCGTACACAGTCCAGACTGCAGTCCTGAGGAGTGATGGCGGTGGCACTATCCTGAGCCCAGAGCGGCTGACAGAGTGCCAAGAGATGGTACACAACAAGAGCTGCATTCAACATTCTGCTACAGAGAGCAAGACATTGTCCAACTGTGAGCCCCAGACCTCAACTTCACAAACACACACACTGGACTGACCGGCTCCTCAGTGGAAAAAATAGATTGTCAAAGCTTTCCTGATGGCGTGTGAGACTTGTGACAAGACCCTGCCAAGAGTGAAGAGAGACGGTGAGGGGAGTGGTGTCTTGAGGCTACGGGTGGAGGCTCACCGTGCATGTTTTAACAGTTACGCTGCCAGACTAGCTCACATTTTGTGCAGTAGGAGCAGGAGGCATGCGGCAGGTTTGACTGTCAAACACAATTTACGGTTGGTACCGTAACCGGAGCCAGGAAAAACCTGATCACATTCAACATAAACACACGTAGGAATGAAATGAGAGGCAGGAACATTTACATGGAAGTGTTGGAGCCAAAATAATCAGGTTTACTCTTCAGTCCAGTCAGTCATAGCCAGGTTCATTTTTATTCAGCACAGATGCGACTACAAGTTTATGAGCTATATACATACGAATGTGGGGTTATTTTTGCCGGTAACATTGAATTGGTCATTCGGATACATTAAGGAAAACTAGTATTTCACAATGCTAGTAAAACCAAGAATGAAACGTTTATCAAATCCTGGCAAAGCATTGATGAAATATTTTACAATAAAGTAGAATAAGATGGAAATTAACAGCAAAAGGCTTGCGTTCACAGATCCCAAAGCGTGAGAGGCCGTTGTTTCACCGGATCTGAAAAACAAAAAAAAAATGTGAAGCTCATCAGTGAGGACAAAACACATCATCTCCAAATGATTATATGGTGTCACAGTGTTCTTCTGGAAATAATCTGACCGGATCTGCTGTCCAGGACTAAATGATTGCAGCCCTGTTGTTATTATTTAGCTATTGAACAAAAGAGTGCTCAGTAAGCAGAATTCACATAATGACTAACTTCATTAAGTGTTGTTTTTACCTCGGGTTCCTTGTTCATTGTCTGAGGGGCAACTCATCATTACAATGGGCCAAGACTAACATATCCTAGTTGTTAGTCGTTGATTTCCAAGGCAGCTGTGAGGACTTTCTGAAGGACTGGATAATAAGTTCTCAGAGTGGATTCATTTCCATGATTTCATTTCTCTGGTGTGAGTCATAGTGAGGTGAATATAAAATTGCACTGACAGATACATATCAGATTTTCTGTGATAAATATGAGAAAGATACCTTCTTCCCAAGAAAAACACGTAATGTTTCCTACCAGCTATCTAACAAACCCCAAAGGTTACAGAACATTGATTTTCCTGGATCGTTGGCAGTGTTATCACAATTCTACCTCCAATAAATGTGTTCGACAACACTGGCAAGCATTAACACATTAATGAGGGAATTACATTTTGCCTACTAGCAGGGAACAGCATAATGTCTGTAGAAAACATTAAATATAACTTTTTTTTCCCCTCTCTTTAGCTCGGGTCTTTAAAAATACAGTTGTGTGCCAACTTGCTGTCAGAGAGAAGAGAGAGTGAAAAAACATGCATATTGATAACTGCAGTCAATTAGTATTGAAATGGTTTCAAATATTCTGAATTGACACCGGCAATAAATCAATATAGATACCACTCGTCTGTGGTATGCCATAACATGTCCATGTAAGAAAAAAACTGCACACATGCACCCACACACACACCCACACAGCGGTTTATCCAGTGGTCGAAAAAGAATTCAGACTTCTTTTTTTCCCCGGAAAAAACGAAGGTTGAATTACAGCACAAAGGAAGCAAGTCTGCTCTCATCAACCAAAAGAGGAAGAGACCTTTTCTTTCCCCAGTTGTTTTCCCAAGGCAATGGTCGAACAACTGGAATAACTCTACACTGCAAAAGAAAAAGAACCCCACTTATGGAAGAGGCAAACGGGGGGGAGTGGAAAAAAATGTGATAAAACAAGAGTGAACAGCCATTGACTTGATGAAGACAAGCCCACAGGAACAGCACCAGGCTTTGAAGAAAACTTTCGTATCGGCCCAATCGTCATCATGTGATGCACTGGGGCCCAAAACTAATTTTTTTCCCCCCGTACACTAACAAAAAAATGTTTTGGAGCATCATAACCTCCTTACCAAAGGGACTAAAGACAAAACCAGCTTTCTTTACAGTTAATAAGTAAGTAACAGAACCTGACAACTTATTAAAACAACCGGATGTTTAACTCTGCCTTTGTATTGCACTGAGATCTGGGTATCTTTGGACTCTTTACAGTCGATCTAATTGGTGCAGTAGCCAGGCTCTTAGCTGCAGCCATGTTGCCAACATTGTCGTTGCGACTGGTGGCACCAAGAGAAGTACCAAAGGGAAAGGCGGGAGTTTTGAAAAAGTTGTTTATTTCTGCTTTAAGTATTATTTAGTGAAATCAAGGGATGAAAATTACCCATTGTTCAGTAAAATGTCAGTGTTGTCTGTAATATTTTTCGATTCGTATTACTCCTGCATTTATGTATATGTTGCATGTGTCTGCTGCAGATGTTTAAATTCAAGCTCAATTTAGCCACATCACATGTTGTCGGGTAGTTTAATCTACGGCATATTCTCCATCATCATATGTTGTCTGTGAGAACCAAGTATCTCTAAAAAGTTTCCTGAGCTCAGAAAAACATCCTGCTTTCAGCTTTCGTGACAAAGAATTTTCTGGCTAAACCACAAGGGCCTTTAAATCTATATCTCTACAATTCATTTGGCAGGAAGGGCATGAAAGATGGTAATCTATTCATCTTTAAGAGCCACGTGCCTTTGTGGAGGAAAATATTTGTACACATTTTCATTTAAGGCAAATTTATACCACAAATCACCCTGTTATTACAGTTCAATTGGATCTTTTAAACTTGGACTCATACAGGAATTTGCACAAACAGATTCGTTCTTATGAAGCACGTACGAGGGATTTAAGAGAACACATGAATCATTTTGTGCTAAGAACTTAGGCACGGACAAAAATTGATGAGCGGTCCAGACCTGGCCTCACTGTCGTTTGCAGCCGGGCTGCCTCCCTCATCGGGGAAAAACACTTATCTGGGTGAAATTCACAACGCTTTACAGCTGTTTAGATATGATACTAAAAGAAGACAATATACAAAACTAAGACAAACTTAGTGTATATTTAATATTCTGCTCACCAGCATATTCACGACTTATATACTTAACTTAACTAACTCAGAAGAACAGACGGAGCCTATTGGATAAGGAGCTATATATTAGAGAGCAAGTCCATCTGCATTCGACTTGCTACTAGATATGCCCATGACATATCTTAAACACTGGTTTACTAAGGATATAATTTGGCTACGGCAGACACGTCAGATGTTTCACTCGTTTGAAAGAAGGGATTTCATTTGACCTGAAAGCTGAATGATCCCTCACCGTGTATTTGTCCCATTTCTTCTCAGGATCGTACGGCTCCCAGCGACTTGCAGGGAAGATGTGTTTGTTCTTCTCGTACCAGCTCCTCAACACCACTTTACCTGCGTGAGACTTTAGACAAAAGAGCACAACTGGCTTAACTTCGATATGGCATTTAAACGAGGGCACAGTTGTCAGACTCATTGTTATGGGCGGACCCACCCAAATGAAAGTGACTGCATATTTTCCTACAGGCTGTAAGTCTTCACTGTCATGTATGTATCTATTTAGAGTGATGTCAGGCCCTCATTACGGAGCTTTTCAGTGAGGCGCTATGCAGTTGTCACTTTTTCGTGATAAAGTCTGACATGTGGCGTGGAACAATAATGATTTAGGATTTTTTTCTCTCATAAGCAAGTGATTTGTGTGAAGAGGGATTGATAGGCTCATTCTACCATCAGTCTCCCACTGACGTACTATATGGATACCAGATGTTTGAGAAAAATATGATTCTCCCAGGTCATTTGGTCTCCATACAATAGGAGGTCTTACATATCTCATGGTCCCTGCAACCTAGATACTTAAACCTACTGTAGATATGTCTATAGAACAGGTGTCTGACGAACCAAAACAAAGCAAAGATAACTGTTTGCTTGTTTGAATGTAACTTCAGTGAGAAGGTAGGATCAGTGTTACATGTTTACTTCAACATACAAGTTTTCAACACATAACATTGTTATGATGTAACGAGTTTTGTTTGTGGTCGGCACCCACAGTATGTCTGACAAACTGTTACAGAAGTGGGATTTGTCTTTACGCAGTGATGTTCCACACAGAAACTGTGTGTGCGGGGCACCAAATCGCACAAAAAGTCAATTTCTACCTGCTGGTGCAGTGTTCCTCTTTGCCTCGTAAGTTTCAAAGTCAAATCAATAAATGCTGTTTTATGAGAATGAGAATCCCAGATTATTACGGGAGCTGGAGCTGCTGCCGAAATCATCATCTACTAGTTATTCAATTTTTTGTATGTATTAAGGTGGACTTTGGTTCACATAAACCAAATATTTCGGATCTTTTCCATTCACAATCTCTTCTTACTGTTCACAACTCCTCACCTCATCTTTCTCCACAGTGGCATCGTTCACCAGTCGAATATCGTCGTGGACATCAAAGCTGAAGAGAGGACCTGAAGAAAGAAGACAGACTGATTAGAAAGGCAGGAAACAGCTTCAATTTGACTCTATATGTTGTACAGAATCAACCACTTTTAGTTACTCAAAACATAATGTGTAAAATCAATCAAGATATTGCATTTCAGAAGTTGACAGCTTCTTTTTCTCACTTACCAGATTTGCCTCTGGCTTTGGTCACAATGAAGTCATAAAAACTGTGATGCTGAATGAGACAAACAGATAAACTGTTGAGTGAAAAGGTGCTGCTGCTGTTGGAAACATTTAAATATATAATAAAGGTATAAACTATTGACAGCAACCACAATGTCTTTGAATGTCCCAGAATCCTTTTTAAAATCTCTCGCTTCTCCAATATCCTGATATATATTTGGAATAATAAACTTTAACTTTAGAATTACCACATGCAGTTGTATGCCTCCTGCAATGATCTTGACCTTTGATCTTTGACCATAAAAATCGAATCACTTCATTCTTGCGTCCAGGTGAACATTTGTAACAACAATTCCCTTGAGATTCTTTGAGATGTTGCAAGAATGGAACGCCTCTGGCCACAGCTGCTGGCCGAGCTCAGGCATAAAAATGAAATCGAAATCTATCCAGTCTGGGCAAAGTCCCAACTTGAATGAAAATACAAAATGTCCAGTGCTACCAGAGTCTAAATTCAATTTCCTTGTGATTCTTGGAGCGAGGCGGAAAACATATCCAGAGCTGTTGACTATGCTGGAACACTTCTAAGGTCAAGTAAAGTGCATCAAAACAGAGTGAAGCAGCAGTTGGGCTGTGGTTCTCACGGGCATGTTAGTCAGATTAACAATACATACATGTGGGATTATCAGATCCTCTTTGATGTACATCAGCTGCTCCACTCCAGCAGACCTGCACAAAGAGGAAATTATTGGAAAATGATAACAAGGTTGTCTCACTTCAAGGTGAAAGTGGGAACATTGGCAACTTGTTGGTGGTAAAGCTATTATCCCTGATGGAGAACGGCTCCCACTCTATGCAGGACATTTCAGCAACAGGCTGCTTCTCCCCGAGTGAAGGAGCGATATATGGCAGGTCCTTCCTTCCTGCCAGTGTTTGACTGTCCTACCAGCACTGCTCCCACTGTTCCCAATGTTCAGACATTCTGAGCATTCATCTCCAGGTCCAGAGAAAATGACTGTGAGATTTGATTAAGATCTCAAATAAAAACCTACATAAAAAAAAGTAAGCGGACATTAAGGTATGTTTTTTACACTTACTGTTCCAAAGTTTGAGAATCATTTTCCGTAACAGGTGAGTGACAATTTTCCAAATCCACAATTCAATATGATATAATATTTATTTAGTTTCGGCTTTGCCATTGTCAGATCATTGAGTCCTGATTTGCAAAAATCAACAGATTTAATGCTGACAACTGTAATTAACATTTTCAAATTCTACTTTTAAAAGGCTACACATAATAACAATATCTCACAGGTCAATTTGGAACCAACACAAAAATAGACCAATTATAGCAGCTGATAAAGCATTTTTCAAATCATTGCTACTGCAGATGAAAACTGGTCCCGAATATCGTTTTTCAGGCTCCTTGATTTCTAATACTTGATATCAGCCTTGAAACAGCTGTATCAGTCGGCCCCTACGCAAAAACAAAAAGTGGAAAGGAAAAAAAAAAGGACAATCACTGATCCTGCTTTTAATTTTGTTGAACAAAACTTCAAGCTCATTCTGTATGATTTGGATTTTGTATTGAAACCTGGGCCAATTCCAAATGTAGCCTTTAAAACCAGGAAAAGACAACACTTGAGAGCACACCGGTATCTATCTATCTGTCATATCACAATAACAATTTATTGTCGATATATTGCCCAGCCCTATTTCATATTAATCTCTACTGCTTGTACCTCGGACAGTGGATGATCTACTCACTTGCTCTATTCAGACTCTCTGCGTGAAAAACTGCAGCTCTCTCACTTATTTGAACGGGGCCAGTCTGACAAAGTAGGGAAAGCTGACACCCAGAGCTCTGGCAAAAACATGAAGGTTCGTGCAGCAGCAAGGCTTGAACTTGGCTCAACCTTTGTTGGAGAACAACCTGGACGACCTCCACCATAGCGCTGCGATGGCAACTTGCGCCTGTGCACACACTGAAACATAAACACTGTAGTTCTACTGTTTACTTGGCAACTGTTTTTGACACGAGATGAAGCACATGTAGTGATGACAACTTTACTGAAGTGTAAAATCCTGTCTTAAAGCATGACACCGTTGTTTTGGTATCTGATTTGGAGTCCAACTCATGGAACTGCGACTCAAACCTATTGTTTAGAGACAAGGAAATACAATCTCGAAGGTCATCAAACTAAAATTCCACCCTACACTCCCCAGGGTTGCTTAAAGGCAGGCCTGTTTCCAATCTGAACATTACGCTGTCATCAAGAACGAAGAGTTGAGTCGAGGTTAATGTCATCAAGAATGGTGTAACAAAATGTTTTTCCATTGCAGTCATTTTCTCAGGACCCCCTTTGTCTGTTTGGTGATAATTTCTCCCTGCAGCCTCAAACTTTCCTCCAGTGTTGGAAAGAAGAAATCACAGGAGCAAGATGACAGATCCTTATTACAGCTCTGACAAACACCCAACATGAGTGAACTCATCCATTCATGAATGACAGTATGTTTAGTTAACACTCCTTTGCTCTACAGAATCTCACCTGAGCTCACTGAAGTCCTTTCTGAGGACCTCCAGGGCCCTCTGCAGAAAGTTCTGGATGGTGTTGCCCTTCTTCATCTGCAGGCAAAATACACACAAATACAACCATGAAGAGAGTAACTACTACACTGAGTATGTTGTTCGACCAAAGAAACACGAATATCTCACTTTTAGAAACTGAAAACTGTAAAACTGTGTTGCAGCTCATCACACTTTACCTTGACAGTCTTACGATGTCCAGAGCCGTCCCAGTAGCTGAACGTAATCTCAATCTCCTCACCTAAAGACAAACATCCAACATCATTTTTGGATTGAGGGCAAGTGTGAGTGTGCATGTGTGTGTATTTGTACATACAGTAGTAAAAAGACAAGAAGAATGAGCACAAAATGTTTTCTTCTGATCAGAGCTAGAGATTTCAGTGGATTAATACTACTGAATTTAAATCAAGAACTCACTCTTGATCTTCTCCTGTTTGAGCTCCCATTCCTGCCTCAGCTCCTCTCTGAGACGATTCTCCTCCTCCTGAACACGAGACCCAAACAAAACCAATGCAGTGAAATTAGAAAGGGTGTCATGTTTAACAAAATATTCAGGACTTTCCCTTCTTATCTAAGCCAGGAAGGTGAGATGTACAAGGAAAGGTTATACAATCGGCAACCTCCACATCTTCGTGAATTTCCTTATACCAAAATAAACACGACTAATTGCCACAATCTTTGATTTGATTTTCATCTTGGTAAAACATTTAAACTGATATGGACATGCATCTTTCAAATCTTGTTTTTTTTTTTTTTTCCACCCAAGTTCACAAGTCTCTTAAGGTAAACACAAGCCATGCACTTTCTCCAGCCTTTGCCACCTTTGTTGTGATATTATAGACATAAATCATAAGAAAAAAAATAAAAGAAGAAGATACCTTTGCCACTCTATTATCCATCTGAACAGCCTTATCTACTCATGTGTGAAACTGACACCAACCACAAGTGTTATGTAATGTATTAAATTAATCTCAACGTTATGTAAGATACAATTATCCTGGAATCTATTTGTTCTGGGCAGCACATTGGCAAACCTGTGAGATTCAATCTGATTTGCATTGCATTTGCTGGTTACTTCTTGCCCTATTTATCACCTTATTTGTGTTTTTGGCTGCTTGACAGATAAGACAGAGCTGTAAATCCTGAAGCTGGATTTGTGTGTGATTTGTGATGACCCATGAACCGTCGGTGAAACCCAAATCAAAATACTCAGCAAGCATTTGTCAACACACAGTACAGTACGTTACACAGTAAAGACATGAGACGGTCACCTCTCTGTCTCGATCTGGAAGGAAACTTGTGTCCACGTCTGGATTTTTCCCCAGTTTCTTCTTCCTAACTGGAGAGTCTGCGGGACAAAGTCAAACATCTATCAGACAAAGTTCCTAATTTACATGTTACAGCTTGTTTGTTTAATTCATACAGAGAGCGCATTGTGAAAACGTTGTGATTTTGTTGGAGGTTATGTGCTTGACTATTTCTTAGCAAGGAGCAGTTACTTTGTGGAGTCTGGTGATGACGTGATTCCAATCTTCTCAATTAACTCTGCAAGCAACCAAACAAGCGCAAAACCCAAAATATAAAATGTTCTAAGTAGTAGGACTGAAATTAATGATCACTGACAAATAATTTCTTGTATCTTAATTAAAGCAATGTTGTGAAATATTATGCTATTCAAAATCATTTTGATGTATAGTGTCTCGTAATAGGGTGAATGGTGTCTCAGCCACTCCGCCCCTCTATCACTTGTGTCTGCACTATGTAACAGTGAGAGGGGAGGATCACAGAGTTACATACATATTTACTTCAAGATAAAACTTTAAATAAGCAACAGAATAGTTCAAACTAAATAAAAATATAGAAAGCAGCTAATTCTACAATTTAAGTAACTTTTAAAAAGACATTAAACCTCTATATTCATATAATGAATGCATGTCAGAGTTCGGCTCAGGTTTCATTTGATTGGACATTTCATTTTCTAACCCCCGCAAGACCCTGTTTAAATATTTCTTGCTTTAATTGAAGAGTGAAGCTGTGACTCTAGACAGGACCAACTCAAGACTGACAAATGTAGGAGAGAGAGAAAAAAAACAAATTAGATTAACACACTATGTTTTTTTGTGTTCAACATTCTTAACGTCAAAACTCACAATCCTGCTCTTCCTCTTCATTTTCCTCCTCTTCTTCTCCTTCGTCTTCAGGGTTAAATGATAAACTGGCGATTTTCCTCTTCTGTTCTTCCTTTCTCTTCTTCTCTTTCTGCTTCTCTAACTTACTGCAAACAAAAAATCATAAAGAAGAGACAACCAGAGTCAAAGGCAGACAAGATGGTGGCCATACAATCATCATGACACATGATACATATATTTTTCCACCTAATTAGATGCTTTTTCAAAAAACTCTTTGTGTTCTTATATGTGTATTATTGGCAGCCAAATTTAAAGGAGTGACCAAATAAACAAGAGTGAGGTTTTCCTGTTGTTGGTAAATGGCCTGCTGGGATTAACTCCAGAGTTTTGATTAAATTTTCATTCGGCTTTGAGGTTTCTGGCGACAGTTCTTTGGACATCCAAACCTTTAAGACACATGTTTCCTTTAGCTTGGAAATGATTGTAGTCACTGGCAGAAAAATACTACTCAGTCCTGTTCCAGAAAGGAGATCTGACAGATGACATCCCGTCGTTTTGTCTGATGCTTTGGCAAAGAGAGATCCATCAGCTGCACAGCTTTCATAGGGATCGATATTTTATGTCCCTTTACGTCACTGCTAGTGACAGTTGATTAACAAAACGGTAAATGCAGCCAAGGACGACTTTGTAATTTGAGAACTGCCCAAAACAAAGCAGGAATCAACCCCAGCACAACATTGTGGTTATCAAGACTCAAACAACTTGGAAACACATTCTTGGAGCAAATTCAGTTTCCATCTCAGTCACATCATGAGTTGTTTAAAGGAGAAGCAGAACTACAGTATGTATAAATGACCTGAAAGACTATGAGGGAAGAAAAATTTTTTTTTTATTCTATACAATTGCATAAATATCTATTTTGACCCCTTTAAAGAAATAACCATATGAAATCAAAACGAATACCTTTGCACAGTACGGTGTACGCTAAGATCTTATTTGATGCACCCTTGAGACTTCCCCCGACCGAACCGACTCGCTTTTGGTTTAGCGCCCGGCTAACTTGAATGGGGATAAAATAATTTAATCGGGCTGCTATTCTTGACTTTACAACCTTTTTTGGAACAAATGGCTAAAATTTTGACAGTAATACGAGTCAATTTGCGGGGTGGTGAGGATTAAAAAAACACTTCTCTACCATTTGCAAAAATGTCTTTACATGGGAAAAAGTCTTTTTGGACCCCAGTGCATCACGTTACAATGTAATTACATGGTTTGGCCACCACAAAGTCTGTGGCCTCACATAGGAAATGGTAAAATGGCCACAATGGCCACTAACCCGGCCTTCAAGGCCTGGCACTCTTCCTGGGGGCTTGGCTTGATCTTGATGATGAGGCCAGCTGTCTCCATGGAGAGGCCAAGCCAACCACATTTAATATACTTCATCTTCACTGGTTTTACTGGCAGACCTAAAACCAAACCGCCATCCACTGTATCGGAGTACATGACATTATGCTATTCATTGACGGGTATGTGTGGGGCGGCTGTAGCTCAGTGGGTAGAGCCGTTCGATCCATGATCGGAAGGTCCGAAGGTTCGAATCTAGGCTCCCCTGGGCGGGACTGAGCTACATGCCGAAGTGTCCTTGAGCAAGACACTGAACCCCAAAATTGCTCCTGATGTGCAGTTGGCACCATGCGTGGCAGCCTCTGCCATCAGTAAGGGTCCTGCAATGAGCTGGCGACTCATTCAGGGGTGTACCCTGGCCTTCGCCCATCGAGTAACTGGGATAGGCTCCAGAAATCCCCCTGAAAAAGGGGGCAACATC
>OMLP01029011.1:22021-35263 GCA_900302685.1 Spondyliosoma cantharus | reverse complement strand
TGTAGCTTTTTCAACTTATCACGAAAAAAATGCGTTAAAAAAAACTTGAGCCTAACGTTTTATTTGGAGTTTAATAAACCAAAAGTACACGAAAAGAAAAATGAAAAAAAAAGAAAAGAGAGGGGCAATAGTTTTTTGATCGATAAAGTTTTGACAAAAAAAGGGGTCTGGTAAAAAGTAGGGGGAAAAAAAGGATTTTTGACTGCCCTTCACTAATTCATACAAAATCATATACTTTACTAGATGTACTACTTTATTCTTATCATAACCATAAACTACATCAGCAGTTGGTTTCAGGACTTTGCACTTTGATTTCTGTCGTCTACACGTTCAGAAGCAGGAAGAGGAGTAACACCGAAACACATCCGCTCAGTGAACCTGAACTTCTTGGATTATATCTTAGTCACAGGCTACAGTAATGTCTTCCGTTGACATGGACATGAAGAAGTATCTGTCCCGCATTGGGTTTGCGGGCCCCGTGGAGCCCAGCCTGGATGTGCTGCGGGCGGTCCACACCCGCCACCTGCTGTCGGTGCCGTTCGAAGACCTCACGATACACAGCGGAGGACGAGTCCAACTCGAACCCCCTCTTCTGTTCGACAAGATAGTGAACCAGCGCCGGGGGGGTTTCTGCTTCGAGAACAACGGCCTCTTCTCGTGGCTGCTCAAAAACATGGGTTTCCAAGTCACCGTGATCTCGGGCCAGGTGATGAGCACGACTGTGGGTCGTTACGGTCCACCGTTTGACCATCTGATCAACATGGTGACCCTCGACGGGCGCCGCTGGCTGTGCGACGTCGGGTTCGGTTCAGCGGGCTTCAGCGTCCCCCTTTCGCTGGACACCAATGGCCCCCAGGAGCAGGGCCACAGAGTGTACCGCATCAGAGAGGACAAGGGCATGCTCTTTCTGGAGTGGCAGGGGGAGGAGAATAAAGGGCCAGATGGAAACTGGGCAGAGATCTACAAGTTCACACTTGAACCTCGGTGTTTGGAGGATTTTGTGGAGATGTGCCAGTACCACCAAACCTCTCCACACTCCATCTTTTTCTGCAAGTCCTGCTGCACGATGTTAAAGCCAGGTGGAAGGCTCACCTACATTGGCCGCAGACTGACCACCACCACATATCCAACAGATGGACCAGAGGGAGAGTTGGAAACCACAACCAGGGAACTGAAAGATGAGGAGATCCCAGGTATCCTAGCAGAGCAATTTGGAATCGTGCTGAATTCTCCCCTCATACCAAAGGATGAGACAGTCACACCAATACCAGTCATGTATTAATGTTTCCACATGGGATATCTTAAAACCTGCCAAGGCAAAATTATATGAAGAATCTTCTCATTGGAATGACAGCAACAACTCTGATCCAAGATTTTAAAGTACATTTTGATTGAAAATCTGCTGCATGGTGTGTGGCTCAGATCATAAAACAAAACCCAAAATCAAGATAAATTGTCAGTTTGATTTAATAAATTATACATACACTTTTAAGATTTACAATGGTCATTGCATTAATCCATATCCGTCTTTTTTTTTTTTTAAGACAAAGTCTGCGTTCAAAGTATTTACACATGTACAATTATCAGGCAGCACTTTACAAAGCAAGGCATGAACAACAATACAGATGTTGAGCTTCAAATCAAACCTCTAACCCCTCACCCTCCTGCCTACTCCGTTTCTCAGAGGGGATTTGCTCAGCTGTCCCGTGATTATAATACATTTCCCTCTTGTGCCGCCTTGACGGGCGTGATAGGGAATTCAACAACATCCATCAAATCCACCAAGATCCGTCGGAGGTTTGAAAGGATCGCCGTCCAAGGGCTGAGTTGAAAACCAGAAGGGGTTGGGGTCGAGAGAGGTTGTACGCAGGGTAACAGGTGCAAAAATGTGGCAACGTGTGACACAAAAATCTACTCTGCAACGGGGTTGGAGGGCGGGACTGAGCTTGCTCTTCCAGCTTTCCGTTCGTAGTTGACGAGCCTCTGTCCAACCAGGTATCTGTAAAGAGAGGGATAATCACAATATTTATACTGGGATTCTTATTTTGATTTTTTAATCAAAAGCCGTGACAAGAAAATAGCATTTTGAAAACCTGTTTAAACCAAAAGTCCAGGAAGCATAGAGCAATGTTGCACCAGATGTTTGTAAAAAGCACTTATAGTTGCACTATATAATTTTGGGGGAAGACGTTTTAATCAGAAGAGAAAGATCTTCACTGACTGATTTTTTATGCTTAAACAAATGAAATAAACAAACTCTTTGTTTTCATGACTGAATAAAGAAACTGATGTTAAAGGACAACACAGTTATGGAAATGGTGTTTGTTGTTTCCACACATGGTTCTACACTTCTTCCTTACTTGTCGTTCTTGATGTGTTCATAAAGGCGTTTGAACTGTCGGATCTGGAAGGACAGGATGCCGATGAGCGAGACCACCATCAGGAGGAAGGGGTAGATCCTCCTCTGCATTAGAATCTCCATCTCAGGGGTGACTCCTGCAAAAGTAATGCACTTAAGCTACAAATTGCTTCAATGAACATCTCCTTAGCTTACACTATAGTCACTGCATTAGCCATCTGAGATAAGAAGGAACTTAAATGTCTTGTAAAGAAAATAATAATAATTTTACTTCATTGCACGTTCACAGGATTACTTTAGTGGAAACTTTAAATAAAACGGGGCCACTGCTTTATTCATTTTTTTGCAAGCAGTATTGTATGCATTAGCCAGCACATGAAAGGGTGTTTACTGGTATTTGTCTTAGTGTGTTGCTCAGGTATTATCTCCGGACCGACTCTTTTATTGACACACCTGATTCTCAGACACTCACCTACAGTGGGCACCACCCCAGCAGCAATGACATACGGCACACACAAGGACAGCAAAAGCACTGAGATGACTGGAGCTGCCAGTTTACGGATGATGAACTGGAGATCGATGTTGCGAATCCCGTTTGCATAAACCTAAAGAGAAAGTTTATTGTTTTTAGACTGCACCTACAGATGTGGTTGGTTTCCACTGTACTTCTTAAGGCTTAGTCCAATTCGTCCTACTGCACTACAGACTTAAAACTCAACTATACTACATGTAAACAGCGATATATATGTTTCTTTGTTACAGTGGATACTTGTTGGTCAAAAAGAGAATATAGCATCTTAAGATCATAACATGTTTAGCTAAATGTATAAGGTAATGTCCAATATCTATATAAATCCCACCTGCTCAATAACAGTCTTCAGCCACCACTGAGGGCCCATGAGAGTGATGGCGGCAATGATTTTGGCATGGAGCACTCCAAGAGCCCAGTCCTGTAGAAAGATAACAGATCAATGGATGAACATGGATACAAGAAGAGGAAATTATTATTTATGGTAAAGGACAAAATTCAACTCAATACCTACACAACAATGAACCACTAAAGAGTGGTCTGGAAAAGGAGGAGAATAAAGGAACATAATCATACAATACAGACAAAGTCATACCTGCCAAGGGTAGAAGAGGGGTGTTTGGTCCAGGGGTACCCTGAGTGGAGCCACAATGACCAGTTCAAACAGCAGGCCCAGTAGCAGCGGGATGACTCCAGCGACCAGCAGAGCTACAACCAGGGTCTTCAGTATCTGCACAAACAAAGCATTCCCCTTTGATTGTACCAAATGTCTTCCTTGATGGCGTAGTTGGAATATTACCACTAGACAGTTGCTTCTAAATTTGAATACCGGCTAATGAGTTCGTAACAAGCAGCCAACCATTTAACAAAACATTGCATCCAGGTCCAGCTGTAGACAATCTAATGGCTGGATAAAGAACAACTAATCACTGCACCACTCTGCTGCCCGATTTTTGGCAACAATAGAGGCTGCTCACAGGAACCCACCATGAGCGTCCACTCCTGGACTTTGTGCATGATGACGGTGCGTCCCTGGGGCATCCAGGCCAGCAGCACAGTGACTCCTCGGATAGACAGCCAGCAGACATACAGGCCGCATGCCGCTGTGTACAGCTCGTGGATTTTGGAGCTTCCTGTCCAGAAGGACATCAGCCAACGCCCAGTGAACACTGAAACACACATGTGACAAAGCAAACATGACCCCTCTTCATCCTTTTTCAAACTTTACAGTGATCCTCAGGCCTGGAAGCCTGGAATTGAAGTACTATGTGAGCTAGAACATCAAAAAGAACTGTTTACACAGCAGAGATGTGCACATATATATATATATATATATTTACCCTTTAATTATGGTTTGGGTGTGGGTCTAAAAAGCAGAAAATTGCTGGTTGTGCTTTTCTCACCTGGTAGGGTTAGGCACACCAGACTGGCCACCAGCAGCGTGATGCACATGAAAGCTATAAGCAACACGATCTGGAGAAAAGAGGACAACAAGTGGCTTAGAATAAAACAATGTACTGATGTAATCAGCTTGGACATATCCGATTTCCCTCCTGTAGAATTGTGTCTATATCTATATGTGTGTCTGTATTTATAAACTACAATTTATTATATACGATAACTATACTGCACATGCAGATCAAGGTCTTTCACATGAAGGAGGAGGGTTGTAATGACTGGGATTTGAGCTGAATGCCCTCAAATGTACAGTAAGTGGTACCTATGGTGCACATTTTCAGAATTTTTGTGGACAACCACAATTGCTAGGTGACCCTCGTCTTATTCATTTTATCATTTTAACAATAACTTTACAGAGAAAAAGCTTCATTATTACACCCAGTTAAAGTCCATTAACTTTAGTTTAAACATATACATCTGAATTTGCATGGTAAGCTTTCTGTTCCAATTATATCGTTTTCCACCATCTTACTAAAATTGTTGGCTGGTAGTCTAAAATACATATTGTGACTGTGTTGTTGGGCAGCCATGGTAATACTGATTTGTGAAAACGCTGACAGAGTTTATATTTCAGCTTGAATCCATACATCTAAAAATGTTTAAACTTTTTCTTCTTCAATATATATTCATTTATTTTGATTTAACAAGACACTGATTGCATCAATGCAATCGATCTGCAGAACAGAAGCAATAAAAACAAGAATTGGACAGAACCAAACAGAACAGAACATCTCGGCTTCAAAGACACAAACACGTTGGCAGGAGACTGAGGATTTTCACAACCTACAAGGAACAGTAACAAATAGCTATTAGGCAGGATTCACATCTGTGTAATATTTTGCCTCTGTCATGTAAAATGCATGTAAAATAGTCCAATTATATATATTGAAGTCTGATCTTATGCCAGTATGTTTTAGATTGAACTGTCAGTTGTCCAGTTCAAAGAATGCATTTTCTTGCAAAAAATGTGAGCATTTTGTAGTTTCACTTTATATTCATCATTAATAGAGGCATCTCATATTCCAAGTAGTATGCACAGTGGGTCACACTCTGTAGTAATAGATAAGATCTTATCAATATCCCGTCCTATAACATACCAGAATTGCTGTAATGTCCTGCAAGACCACAGGCAGTGGGTGAGACTGCCTGTTTCTATTTTGCACTTGGGACATAGTGGAGAGAAATCAAGATTAAACGTATGGTGTTGGGAAGGTGCGTAAAAACTTGAGTTTAATTGCTTTCACTCTGTTACAGACACACAAGGTTTTTGCGACAATTCCTGGCTTCGTCCCAATCATCATCTGTAACCTCTATGTTAAGCTCTCTTTTCCATGTATCCTTCAGGTGAGAAATGTGCGTAGCGTCATGCTAAACATTTTACACACAAAATTAATATAACAACAAATCAAAAAGGTGCAGAAATAAAAAAGCAGACACAACATATAATTCACCAGACACTGCATTAAATATTTGGAGTGTCTCACCCTGAACGGGAAGCGAAGGGGTCTGTGATAAGGCTGGAACCCCACTGGTCCCCCTTGCTGCAGGATGGCTTGATGGGCTGCATGCAGCCCTTCGCCAACAGCTGGTGCAGGGTTGTTATTGTTGTTATGGTGACCAGGAGGAGGGTTGTTATTGTTGTTGTTGTTCACAGGCTGGTTGGCATCATTGTCCTCCTGCTCCCCAAGGAGGTAGGAGTGGAGGTCCCTGTGGAGTTAAAGATGTGTTTAGTTATAGAGAGCAAATCTGGGAATCATTAGGAGCTTAGAATGAAATAGGTGTGGTGAATTCCAAATGACTGACTTACAATAAATATCCAGCACTGACTGTCCAGGCCCTGACCAGGCCTTTGAGCCACTGGCGAGTGTGTCCCTGCTCCAATAGAGCTGGCAGCACAACCTGAAGTAATAACAGCTCCAGAGACAGCTCACTGACCGGAGCATCACTGAGGGGAGAAAAGTGGACAGGTTCAGAAAATGTCACTTCAACCATGTATGCCAGGGCATGAACCTCACGGTTACACAGAGCCACAGTGCTTAAGACTTCTGAGTATCTCCTTTCTCTTGTTCCTGTTGTTTTTATCAGTCTTTCATGTTGGTAATATGATCAATATTTCCTCTTTTATCCAAGATCTGCTTTGACAAAATACATTGACATTCTGGCCTGAAAAAGGAAGTGGTCTCACACACCCTTTCACAAAGACAGCAGCTGCTTTCTCACAGTTTAGTGCCAAGTGGCCTTTATTTGTGTTGTGTCTGCTGGCTACCTGTAGAGCATGACGTTGTATGGGAGGAAGGTGGGCAGCAGTAGTTTGATCAGCCTGATGGGCAGCCACAGCATGAGCAACACGATCGAGCCAAACACCACCACGGACAGGATGAACCGCCGCAGGTGTCTGTAGATGGGCAGGTGAATCATCTCCTGCACCGGATTAAAATCTGGGTCATTGAGGTTTCTCAGAAACCACAGCACTCCCGGCCTCAGCACCTGATGGACAAACAATAACGTAAGTTAGCCAAAGATTTTTTTATTATAAGTGATGTAAAAATGCTTGTTGTCAGGTTCTTACTTCTCTGAGTAGGAGGATGAAAGAAGCAAAGTAGAAGACGTAGACCATTCCCACAAGCCAGTGCAGGAACATGGTGGTCCCAGGGGCTGATTTAAAACTCAACTCTCGGTCTTTCAGGGAGGCATCAAACATCTCCTGCAGGATGAAGAAAGTAAAACGTTATATAAAAGAAATCATTTTGACTGATTAATATTCAGCTTTGGTTCTAAGATGACAAATGCACAGTTGGCTCGATGATAAAATGTGCAATGAATAACATTTACACATGCCATAAAATTAGCAGATTAAAATTAGACAAGTTAAATTACGGATTCCCCCACTGCTGTTCAAAGTTAAGTCTCATTTTGTGCTTTAGTGCTGTTGTTTCTATTTTTCTTTAGCTTTAAACAGAATGAATGCTTTACTTCAGCTGCTATATTTGAAATATTTATAAGCGCTTCTAAAAACAGAATTTCAGCAGAGACCAAACTACCTTTGTAATCAGAAGCTAAATTTAATCTGTTGGACAGGCTGAAATGATAAAGATAGCTTATTCCACACAGTCCATTTTCAGACCAATTATATTCTTTTCACAGGTGGACAGCTCCACAGCAGGAGGCACATGGTTCCCTTCTGTAGTGCAGGCTGCTCCACCTGTCTGAGGCAGGATAATTAGCGCAGGATGGGCTTTCCACAAACATAGCCACTGGCTTACAATAGGTAGCATGGGGCACTAGCTTAGATGGCACTTGAGGTGGAGAAGCACTTGGTTTCCCCGTCAACGTGCCAGTTAGCTTCAAATAGTCAAAACTCGCTGACACACAGTGACTTGCAGATGCGGAGAGTGAGAGCCACAACCCAGAGGCATATGCAACACTCTCCAAACGTCCGAGCCAGTTTGTTTTCTGGGTTCTTGTGTTAATAATAAATGCCTGAACTGTGTGATCAACAGCATCTGCTTCTATGTCTGAGTCGAACAGCCACTTCAATGCCTGTTTGACAAGATGCCTCTACTGGGTAGAGAACACCACTCTCATTTTAACGGATTGTGTCAAACAGCACATACTGAAATGTCAAAGGAAGATTAGCTGTCACTGTCATTGGAGCAACCCTTTGAGGCTGGTAGAAACATGGATACTATTTCAGAAAATTATGTGTCACTCACACGTATGGTGCTGTATCTGTAACAACATCAGCCAAGGATATGAAATAAAATTAACCCTCCTATTACCATGATGCCAACTGGCATTTCACCAGTTTATTAAAACATGCAGAGAATGAGATCACAGAGTAAAACAGATTCGCTAGGAGTCAAAATAAGTTGGAGAGCAAGAGCGTCTTACTAAAGAGCAGATGTCGAGCCACCAGCCGCAGATGAGTGGGAAAACACCAATCTCCACAACAACCAGCAGAGAGACCTGTAATAGAGCAGACATATGTCTTGGTGACACATCACCACCATATATAAATACAGTAAAAACTCATCTCAATAAAAGGTGTCATATGTATAAAATTATTGCTATGTGTTATCTTCTGTGTATCACAGCAAAAAAAGTCCCACAGTTTAAGTCATACTCATGTAGTAAATGTCAGTGAGTGAATATTTCTGTTTCCACCAAGGACGGTGCCTACATGAGTTACACAAAACAGATTACCTTGACAACAATGTAGCAGACTCCCAGGAGACGTCTAGAGCGCTGGAACCTGACTAAAGCAGCCAATCCCTGAGACAGCCATTAAGGATCAACACTGCTTACACATTTACACTTTCACAGAGCCTATCAGAACACATTTCACACATGTGCCCTATTGCTAGACTGCACGTTTTACATTTCAGTAGAGTGCAGAGACTGATGATGGTGTTAGATAGAAGGATACGTGACAGAGGATGAGCGTCATGGCCAGCAGTATGTAGCCCACTATGGTTGTGATTAAGCCCTCAAAGTGGGACGCTTGGACCTGAAGAAAAATACAAAGTCGTTGTCAAGCAGTTAATCTAGTTTAAGAGACGCGGTATTTCATAATGAGATGATGAAAGCAGTTTCTTACATATTCTTCAAAGCCAAGACCGACGACAGAGAAGTGCCCGATGTGGTAGGGACAAAATGCTGAATGAGGGAAAAAAAGAAGACAATCATCACTTTGTGGCTTATAAACTCGAAAGGAAAAATGCAATAAATCCGTAGAAGAGAGTAGATAAAATTCTGAGATATCGGTAGGATGAAGGATCAGTATCGTATACTTGTATAGATTTCATTTTAATGTTTTGCTTCCTTTTTCGTGTCATTTATTGAATGTTGGAGGACCACAACCGAAATATGCCTTCTAGACTTTTTGTTTTCATTCTTCATGATAACTTGTACTGTACAAAATTATTTTGAACTCATAACCATCAAATGAATTCAATCAATCAGTCTACTCACCGAAGACCAGGATGAAGAGTGTGTTGAGAGACACTACCCAAAAAACATGCTCCTACAAGACAAAGACACAATTGACTTACAAACTCATTATACGACGTGTTCATAGTGTAAAAAAACAGAACATGACAGGCATAAAAACAGAACATGACAGGCATAAAAACATACCAAAAATACCAGTGATCCGTCAAGGCCGAGCATCTGAAAGAAAAATGGAAAGGTTTTGTTAAGTGTATACTACGAATGGGGCCGTTTTGAGATCAGTAATGTCATGTAAAGTTACCCTTTCCCAGGTGAGCTCCTCCGCTGCTCTGTCCCACTCCAAAGCGTTCCAATTCATGTCATCTACGCAGAAAGTTAAGAACTTGAAATACAATGAAGAACAATACATTCACAGCAGACAGATGTCTATACAATACAGCATACGAGTTATCCCATCTAATATTGTATCATGTCAAAGTGAAGTCCACATTCTGCTTGTCAGGACAACACTGTTAATTGTGCATTGTCTGATCAAATGTTTTAGCGACAACACAATAACACTGGTTATTGTTAAATTATTAATGCTGTTCTGGTCAAATCTGTTAGCCTCGAATTGCAGAGCAACCTACTGGGAGGATTTTTCACTGCATTCATTTTGCTGCAGTGACACCCCACAGCTACAATAATGTATAATGCAATCACAATTCATTATCAGTCCTTTTCCCCTAGCCTGCTGCAATATCAGACCATTAACCACGGTAAAACAAAACAAATTAGGGTGATATGAGTGCTACGGGTAGCAGTTTGACATGTCGTTGTATCACTCTCAAATTAATTGTAATGCCTTGGCAAACTGACAAATGAGACCATTGTGGAAACTATTTGTCTGCTCTAACACCAGTGGTACATGTTTGTTCTAGTGTTTCTCAGTGTTTTTAAACTGCATTTCCATAAAGCCCTGTTGTTCTCTGCTGCAAAAACATGTTGCTCCAACTACTCTCTTGTTTGTTGGAGATTAAATGTTGGGAACACTATATTCATGATGGTTTGCTCCATTTCATTCATGCATGAACTGCACTTTCTCCTTGATTTGTGATGATAAGCACAATTATTTTGTAAGGTAAGGCATTCCAGCATATCTCTGTAAAATCTGACCATGCAGAACACAATGTGAAATGTGATGGGCAGACAGGCAGTGTGCTATCCATTCTTGAAGACAATCACTGTTTTTGTTTATGCTAATGCATGTTAAAGATGTCTGACAACTCTTCCTACAGCTACACTTGCCAGGAAAACTGTGATGTGGTTAATTTACATCAATACTAAAACATTCCCTTATCAAATTCCAACCTTGTGCTCCGTTGTTGGGGTCAGCATCTTCAGCTGCTGCTCCCTCCTCTTCTTCAAGCTCCGGGTCATCACCCTGGTCTGGGGGGACATCAGGGGGCTCAGGCTCTGCTTCGTTCTGGGCTGGTGGATCAGCAGGGGCTGGCTGGGCTGCAGGGGGCTCATCAGCTGCCCCCTGGCCTGCAGCTTGTGCC
Source organism: Spondyliosoma cantharus (assembly GCA_900302685.1). Taxonomy (NCBI): domain Eukaryota; kingdom Metazoa; phylum Chordata; class Actinopteri; order Spariformes; family Sparidae; genus Spondyliosoma; species Spondyliosoma cantharus. The sequence continues at coordinate 24,426 of OMLP01029011.1, read as the reverse complement.
TGAGGTTAAGGGGAGAGGATGCATGGCTTTAATACAGGGATATGAGAGTTTTGTGTCATGTGTAATTAAGCTTGACTGTCTGAGTATGTATCTCAGGTTAGAAAACTGTTGCGTAGATATCCGTTTTTACCCCCTTTTGTTAAGTAAAAAGAAATAAATTGGTCTCATTGGTCATTAGTCAAACAAAGTACCTCATTAGCTTGTCCGGCTGCATTTGGCGGTGGCGGTTGGTGCTGCTCTAACCACTGGGGAGCGCCACCATGGACTATCTGTTCTCTGAGCCACACCAGGCTGATAAATGCACACAGCGTGCAGGTGACCACGAAGCAGCCCTGTAGACAATCTGCAAGCAGGTTCTCTCTGCAGGAGCACAAACATTTAAACATATATATTTATATATAAACATACAAAACCACTGGAATTGGGAAGAAGAAGGCAGTGCACAAGTAAAACAGAGTAGCTTTCAGTTAATCAAGCATTATTTCCCATACTGGTGTGTGTAGTGTTGCAGAAAAAACGTATCAGCACTCACGTAGAGAGCATGTCCAGTGGCAGTGTCAAAAGAGAGCTCACGGAGCCGGTAAACAGACACTTGTAGATTCGACCTGAGATCAGAAAAATACATTTGTGTAATTATGCAATTCTAGAATACATTTAAAATACTTAATGGTAACAGCTTACATAATGAGATTTAAATAGATCGAGCCTACATTTCTTACATTGGGTACTGAGGGGGATTTACATATCTTGGAGCACACACAGCAGTGCTTGTTATGTAGCGGTGCTAAAGCTGTAATTCCTTTGTGTTAAACCATAACATTAGCTAGTGTGTAAAGCTTACACTTCATGTGCTTCACACGTGCTACAAGTGAACAACTTCCTCTCACCGACACAAGGACAGAACTGCAGATATTAAGTAATACTTAAGAGGTCAACTAACAGTATAATGCACATTTCCTATCATACTTATCAGCCTAAATCAGACAAATCCATTCATGAAGAGAGTAGACAGGTAAACGACATGCTTAGGATGATTAATCTTTGAAACAACTGATATATGTAAGAAAGGAGGACAAATGAGATCACTGCAGCCTTGTGTACACTTCCAGTTTGCCTCTGCATTTGAGTCTGTGTGTTTACTACTTACATGCAGTGAGAGGAACCACCCCGAGCCACGCAAAGGCCACCAGTGTGTAATGGAACCAGTAGCGGATGGCTGTGCCCACACTGGTCAGTAGGCCTGCACAAATATCCTGGATGGGTAGACGTGAGGGCATGTCTGGGGAGTAGACTGAAGGGGGTAGAGGGAAAGAGTGAATCAGGGCAATTTAAATGATCCTTCATGTGTGATAAAATTCACAATAAAAAGAACCATATGGTCCCAACTGTAATGCTTTTTTAGGAAACTTGAGGCTGTTACTAATGTATCAAAAGTGGATGATCCGTAAATGTAACATTTACTTACTTGGTGTGAAAGCAAATCTGTGCTTGCATAATTCACAGTACTCTTTCCTGCTGTGCTTCAGCCACTGGACCAAACTGTAAAGCAACATTTAGAGGGTCAACAATAGCCAAACAGCCTAAAACATGTGCTGATTGTGAGATTTTATGTTTTTAATCACATCATTTTGCAGGTGGGAATTTGGGGACAGATAGTGGAAAAACTCAATATTAACATCAACTAGAGAAGGCAAGGTCTGAAGAACTTGCGGTTGTGAATGCTCCCTGTTGACCAGCTGAAGCCAAATGCGGATTGCTGGCTGTTGAAACTTTAAATAATGTCCACAATATCTAAAAACTGTGAAACAATGTAGGGTTTGTTGAAAGGCTATGAGTCAAATACTCTGAATCGGGCAGAGAAATTCAATAAATCTCAATATATTGATTATTGGGAATATTTAAATGGAGTTCCTGGCTTGAATGAATGAAAAGATAATCGTTAAATATAGTTAAAATGTTGGGAAATACACTGTGTGTGTTTGTGTGCATGCTTACACTTGCATATTTTACTACATTTGTGTGTGTGTGTGTGTGTGTATTAAACTGACTCATTGATAAATCTAAATCTAAATCTAGTTTAATGGGACTTAATGCAGCAGTTGGTCGGTGTTCCTGTCAGTTAAACGCCCACCGAGCAAAAAGTTGTTGTCCCATTGCCTCCAAAGATCCACTGTAACACCAGCAGGAGTGTACCTACAAGCCGATGTCATTATTCTTCTGCTGGAGTGAAAATTGTGGAAGGGAGGGTGAGTTGAAGACGAGGTTTTCTGAATTTTTTTGAACTCCTCATTATCAGTTGGCTCCGCCACTCTGGCTGTCAACACTCCACCCCATACACACCAATGCAAAAAGCTCAAAGTGGCTGAAAGGTTACCAATGTTTGAACCGCGACTGTGCTAAAAGTA
>OMLP01029011.1:0-13039 GCA_900302685.1 Spondyliosoma cantharus | reverse complement strand
TGAGAGACAATAATACCAACAATATTTATAATATGGTTGAAATACATCAGGTTTTCATCATCAGAGCTTCAAAAATTAAACAGGCTACATAAAATCGATTAAGAATATTCCCAGTGCAAAATGTTTTGTTTTGATATGGCTGCAGGATACTAGTAAGTTTGAGTGTATTTATGAGCCAACATCCATAATGCATTGAGATGGCATTATCGGAAACTCATGAATAATGTGTTTTTTATATTGTAGCATGGCACTGTTAAGTAATAACCGACTACAAGGTACCTGAGTAAAACAAATTCACAAAACCCCCACTGTGTTTCAAGATGAAGACGGTTTAATAACCTTTTCCTCTACAGTCACACTGAATTTTTATTTTATGATCCAACAGAGCCATTTCCAGTGCTTGGTACATTGATCTGTCTCAAAGTGAAGGTGTTTGATGATTGCATGGCACAGTTAGTCTCTTTTACGATAACCCATCTAGGGTTGCACAATGGTTGATAACCATGGGGTTAAATCATATATTAGGACCACCAGAACATCCAGAAAAAAGGTATAAATCCATGTTTACACCAAAAAAAGGCATCCTATGCCCCCCCCCCTCCCTTTCTCGTACCAACAACTCCAGTGGTTCCATCACCAATCTCATCATCCTGGGACTTGGAGAGCTCCACCATAAGCTTGGCAATCTGGTGGTCCACATCCATCATGCTGAGGATGGTGGCGCCATCGTTGGTTACAGTCACCTCTCCATCCCTGTCAACCATCATCTTGTCAAGACCTGGATTCAGAGATGGACAAAAAGGTTCAGGGAGAAATAACAAGTCAGATCATTGCTAAAATATGTCACAACTGTATTTCATAAAGATATCAAACTGACTAAGTAGTAGACGTAATTATTGTTAATTCAAGTTATACAACAGCTCAGCATCTACGCACTCATCCAGCACTCTGAATATATCAATCGTTTTGACAGTTTGGTCCACGGAAGTAATCAGACTTGACTGTATTGGTTTTATACTCACCATTAGGTCCCAATGATGTTTTAAGCGTTGACGCAACTGCCTTGGCAGCCATAATGTGAGACTGCAAAACACAAACATTTCGAGTTTAGCTCACATTTTCCAAAATATTTTATTCTTGTTCACTGTATACCGAAAACAGATTGAAGCTGCCATCTGCGAAAAAGAGTTGAAATGTGTGGAAACTAAATGATGTACATCCATAATGTCCATTTTGGGCGCAGCCTTGTGTAGCAACACCCACCGGCTGACAAAAAGCACATGGGCCTCAGTGTTAGCATGACTTGGCTAAAGCTAACCTTTTGCTATTGCACCTACAGCTTGGCATGCCCGTTGAGTATATGATTTAAAATCATAGACGTACACAGAAACACAGAAGGTGTAGACTTGACGTGCCCAACGTTATGCAATTAATAACAAATGAGTAACTTGCTAACCAACGTGCCATGCTAGCTAGCCCATTGTACCTTCAAAGCGTCAATGCCGGAGAGCCGTGTCTTCTTGTCCTGGTCTTTAATGATGATGAAAGGCCTCCCATACTCATCGAACGCAAGTGTCCCCAAAGAGGACATGATGACTGAGGGTTTAGGACACTTAGTAAGTGTTCAACGGGTAAAAGAAGGAATTTTGCGATGTAAACCTGGAGTGTGGCTTAGCTGCAAGCCGCACGGGTCTGCCGGCGACTTCTGGAAGGCTCCACGGGCGGGGAAGGCGGAACCAAGTAGCGTTAACTGAGTCTTATTATTACACACATGAACACCCTTTTATCCAGAATGACGGCGCATAAATAATTGGACTGTTATAACTCGACTCTGTAAAACAATTGCAAGCTTTTCATGTGGAATATTTAAAGGGAAGAACTTAAAAGATATTTTTTTGTACAGTGGTATCTTCCGATCACGTTAAATCTCAGTCTCTGCCTTGCTCTCGCGTGAATTTCATTGGTAAGTATAAAAATCCATAGGAAGGATTGGAGTGTGTGCAGTTCCACCGCTGTTTCAAAAAGGTAGAAAATATATCTAATGAGGACTTTATCTAGCCTACTGTTTGTGTACTTGGGGATATTTTTTAATGGGATAACTAGCTCGTAAAGACACCTTTCGGGTATCAAATGTTAGCAACAAGGCTTGTCTCTTCGTGTTTCAAAGTTACAGTTTACGTTATTCACTAGTTGCCAGTACTAGCTAACATTTAGCTAAAACAAACCTGCAACGCTCCATGATATGGTTGCTTTTTAGATAGTGAAATAAATGGATGTGCTGTAATCCACGTGCATTTATGTTGTAATGACGGTAACGCCAACACTGACGCAACATCTGGGTAATTTAACGTTACTACATGGTGTTCAGGCTGGTGAGGACTTTCCTGCGGCAGCCTGTCAGTCACCTGTCAAAATTTGCAATATGTAGGTAAGCCGAGGTGCCCATGAAAACACATATTTTTAGCCACTTCAATAGCCGTTGCGTTGACTTAGTCCAACTCTCTGTTGTTTCTGTCTACAGATTGTTTCAAATCTACAAATTATGTGTTTTTTTTTCTTGACTGCAGCATGCCCTGTGAAGTGAATTCAAGGTTCGTGCTTCTGTACGGGTCTCAGAAGGGCCAAGCCCAGTCTATAGCAGAGGGTCTGGCTGAGGTGGCCGAGGAGCACGGACTGGTTGCTGAGCTCAGCTGCTTGGAACACAAAGAAAAGGTAACTACTGCACATTGTAACCATTTTAGTAGAAGCAGTGCTGTTCAAACCTCTCTCTACTGCATGGCTGCTGGTAGACACTATCACATTAATGATATCTTGGTAAACGGGATGTTGACTGACGTTTTTTCTGGACATTAATGTAATGTTTCATCTTGATAATATGAAAACCCAGTCACTGATAAATCGTTTGACTGGTTCCAGTACAATCTGGAAAAGGAGAACGCCCCTGTGGTCTTTATTGTGTCTACTACCGGAGATGGGGAACCGCCAGACAATGCCCTCCAATTTGTAAAGCGCATCAAGAAGAAGACCCTCCCCACTGACCATTATAAACACCTTTCCTATGCACTTTTAGGTAAATCCTATCATGAAAGTCTGATGTAATTGTTCTTTGTAGTTGGTTTGTCATCATGAGGGACTTGATTTGCAAAGCATGCTCTTGTTAATCATTACAATGCAGATCACTGCAGCAGTGTTTACTCTCCAAGCAGTTGCTGGCTTGAGAAATCTTCATCTGTTTTCCTCTGTCTGCTCCAGCTTTAGGAGACACGAATTATGCAAATTTCTGCAACTGTGGAAAGACAATTGAGCGACGTCTACAAGAACTCGGAGCCAAACATTTCTATGCGACAGGATATGCAGATGATGGTGTAGGGTAGGCGCTGTAAAAAAAAAAAAAAAAGTATAAACATCCAACTTTCTCTTCCTTTTCTATACTGCTCTGTATCATCTTGTGGACTTTGTTCTCTGCAGGCTGGAGGTGGTTCTGGACCCCTGGCTAGACGGACTGTGGAAAGCAATCAAAGTTGCCTTATCAAAAATGGCTTCTGATAGGACTGGCTACTTGAATGGAGAAGCAGGACATTCTCTAAAGGAAACTCCTGATCCATCCTTGCCAGATGTCCAACTGAACCTCTTAAGCATCACTGACCGCCAGAACTGCGAGTCAGTCGGAGGATCCGTAGAAACGGTCTCCAAATCTGCATTTGCTGCTTCATCTTCAGCTCCTGCTACAAAGACTGCTGTTTCTGATCACAGGCCAGCTGCTTCTGCAGGGAGCCCTGGTTTGGCATCCCAGTCTCACAGAGCTGCCAGTGTTACTACATCAGCACCAGAGACTCAGACCAAGGATGCTGGAGTTACCTGTGTCATACTGGCATCATCGCTGAAATGTTCCCTACCACCACTGTCTGAGTCCTCTCTTAATGTTCCTGCCTTGCCTCCTTCCTATCTGGATGTCTCCCTACAGGAGGTGGACACGATGGAAGAGGTAAAGCTTTGATACTAATAATAAAAAATGCATTTATGCTGCATTTCCCCTCATCTCTTAGATGTTTTCTAGCAGATTATTGGACCATTCAACAAAGAGACTCTTCATGAGGTTCCCATACCCAGAGCAGTTCAGCTGACCAGAGGAGACTCAGTTAAGACGGCTCTTTTCTTAGAGCTTGACATCTCTGTAAGCTTGGCTTTTTTTTCCTTTTCTTCTTTTTTTTTTTTCTAAGCCTGCAGTATGAATGTAAAATAATTTGAACTTCAGTGCTTTTTTGTCATTCTTAGGCTTACCCAATGATGACCTATCAGCCCGGAGATTCGTTCGATGTGTTCTGCCCTAACAGAGCCACTGAGGTGGAGGACATGCTCCACAGATTGGGCCTTTATGACCAGAGGAACCACAGAGTACATATCTCTCTATGTAAAGACACTAAGAAAAGAGGTAAACTGTAATATGGTCTTGTAAAGAACATTATAACATTTCATTTTTCCTAACACATCCTTGTGTTTGTTACATGTTCTTTCCTCCCTGTGTGCAGGTGCCCAGGTGCCACCCTACATTCCCAAGAACATTTCTCTGCTGTATGTGCTCACATGGTGTCTAGAGATCAGAAGCATTCCTAAGAAGGTACTGCCTGCCAACAAAGTGCGCTACAGCTACTTATTTTGTAAATTGCATCGGCCAAGCCACTTTTCGATATGACATCCGACTTGTTTTAGCTTATCAGCATAATAATGGGAAAGACATTTTTTAAGTGTCATGTTTTCTCCTGCTAGAGCAGCACACTGCTCTTATTCATGTTGTCAAAGCGTGGAGGGAAGTGTGTTGTATTTGTGCAGTTATGTTTGGACAAGGATTTTCCCATATTTTCTATTCGGAACAGGAGGGTACTCAGATAATCTGTCAGGACAGCTTTGGTTTGAGGCTAAAATAATGATTAAACTAGCCTGGCCCTCGGTGTTAATGGATGTTAACACATGCGGTGTGTTGGTTACATTCTTAAACTTTGGGCTGAGCATATGGCTTGCGAGTTTCACCTGATTCATTCTGCAAGATGTTGCAAATATCCTGTTTCTAATTTCCATCTCTCATGCTATTTTTTCTCCCACAAAATCACATCAAGTTAAATTCATTATTTAATAGAAAAAAAACAACTCATTATAGTCTGACCAAAATGAAAACCATTCATTTCCCTCTGGCTTGAGCTGCATCAGTAGTTTACCGTTCCTTGTAAACAGCACACTGAATGACAAAAGGAAGACAATTTGCAAAATGTCAAAATATGGCAACAATCCAATTGCTTCTTAATAAATACAACATTTTTAAGCATTGCTCACTCAGCATGGAGCATTGCTTAAAGCACAAAAGTAAACAGCACTTAAAGCACAGTATCTATCAAGAGCACACTGCAGTTTTTAAAGAGCATGTTATATTTTGTTTTCCAACATCTTAAAAGAGACCACAGGGAAAGATTACTCCCGATTTGTGCACTGATTTTATTAGAGAAGCTTTCTACGGTCCAAATCAAATTACTTATCTGTCAGAAATATATATTCCGTACATCCTTTTTTTAACAGCTACCATCAGTCTGGTTCCCTGCTGTATATAAGGCTCACGCGCGGTCTCATTTTCTCTCGTGTGTTATTAAATTCCTGTACGAAAATTGACTGTTTCAGGTCAGACTGTTACTGCAGACTTACAGGGCAGTAAGAGTTTTATTTTACAACTCCTGTCTGTGTAATCCAAGCACCCAATCTGTTTTATTAAAGCATTTACAACTCTATAATCTTTATACTCCATGATTTTTAGGATAGTGAAAGATAATCACCTCAGCCTCTTTGTAAGTGCAGTTCGCAATAATATACATAATAGCATTAAATGCAGAAGATAGAGTTTGCATGGCCTGATTTGCCATTACCACTGAGAAAAATATGATTGTTATTACTAAAGCTATACACAGATGCAGAGACTATTTTTTGACACTAGTCAAGTAGTGGTGAAGTGCTGTCTATCAGGATGAATTTGAACTTGGGGATAATATTTATTCCAGTACTCACTCCAAGAACGTGCCTTTTAATCTCTTCATACATGCACTTATACTTAATAAGTCACTGAAATTATACAGAACACTTAGGCATGACAAATATTCAGAAGTTGCAGAGTGATTAACAGTTGCGGAATTTCATGAAGTTACTCCGGAGTTGCTCAGGAGTTGCGTTTTAATCAAAGCCAGCAAAAAGATTAACAATGATTGATGAAATTCCAGTTAAACAGCAGCCTGTCCTCTGCAAATTGAACATGTTAATTGATGGCATTAATAAATTTTGATGAATTTTGTTTGAGGATTAACAGAACGCCTTTTTGCCTCGGCCAATTTTTCAGTAGCGATAAAAGCATTTCAAAACTAAATGCGTTTTTATCAGGGCAAAAGGTGCATAATAAAATTATTGTATTGTTCCATAACTGGGAGTGGTGCCAAGTTCTACCTCTTGAGTTTTTACCTACCTAGAAAACTAGCAAAAATATATACATAATTGGCCTGTGTACGAAGTAGAATTGAAATTTTCCTTTCTGCAGAGTCAGAAAAACTGAACAAAATCATGACAATCGCTGGTAACAGAATTGCAGATCAGCTCCAAGTGAGCTTCCTTCCGATTTCTGTGTCTCAAACAGGCTTTTCTCCGAGCGCTGGTGGAACATACGGGGGACAATGTGCAGAGGAGGAGACTACAGGAGCTCTGCAGCAAACAGGGCACCGCGGACTACAACCTGTACGTGAGAGACCCGAGCCTCAGCGTTCTGGAGCTTCTCACAGCCTTCCCATCCTGCTTGCCTCCTCTCAGCCTCCTCATAGGTCAGAGTCCCTGCTTTTGTCTCAGCCACTCACTCGGTCTTTTTAGAAGTGTTACATAACTTTGTTTAGTTAGTTTGTTTAGGCATAAACAAAATCAATTAACGAAGATCTTTCTCTAATGCTTAAAATGTCTTCCCAAACTACATAGTGCACCTTTTAATCTTCATGTCACAAAGCAATTGGTACATTTAATGCGATAAATTGTCAATTGGCATATTTTTTTGACGTTGTTGAGTTTCTCTTCAACGTTTTATTATAATAGATGCACGTTTAATTAAATGCATGCTACCATGTTGCCTGAAGCAGTCGAGAGTGATTGACATGAGACTGGGATTTACACCGCACCTGTGCAATGTATCAGTGGAATAAATGACTGCAGAATTATTTATTCCACCTTTTGAAAAGACCTCGGGTTATGTCAAGTCTGCTAATCTATTTGTCACTCAGGCATGTTTGTTCCGTTTCATCCATTAGGGGTCACTGCAGCACCAGTAAAGTGGGCTCCTTTGAGCACAGTCTCAAGGCTGAATTTGTCGGAGCATTTAATTAGACTGAATGGTCAGACGGTGAACATCGCATGGCTCCCCAAAGGATCAACACTCATTTCCTCGACTCGTTGTTAAGTACTAGCAGGCCCAATATGGTTTAGTGTCAGTTTTTGTGAATATGATGGCACCATTATAGCTGCAAGTCAAGGGATATTTTAATAATTATTTCCACCGTCTTCTAATAATATTGATCAGTCTTTGCTACTGTTGACTGTCTGTGCCGTCCCGAATATGACCCTTTCGGCCAACTGTTGGTAGAAAGCTAACATTTTCTCTCAGCCCATTAAGATAGTTGGCCGGTTGTTCAGTATAGATCTAATAAGCTTTGACTGAAAGTTACCAGACAGTGAAATGAGTTGGCTACAGCTTTACATACGAGCTGAGTTGTCCTCTAAAACAGCTGTGTCACAGCTCTTGGCCTCCCCCAGTGTCAGTTATTTTTGGTCTACTTGCCAACCGCAGCACCTTCAGTTCAGTGGTGAACTGATGCAGAAATTGGGAATCGCGACAATCGTGCCCTCATGAAAAATGTGGTGTCGGAGGCCCTTCGGGGGCAACAGCTGCTTACCGGTGAGCCACTGAGCTTTGCAAGGACACGAGCGTGCAAGAGGTCAGTTTGGAGCAGAGGTTAATGGTCAACTCTGACTCAGTATGTCACTGCTAAAGTACACTGCTGCAGTTTTGTTGCACTGTTCTTGGTTCATTAGCCCGACTGAAGGGGAGGTGTTTGCTGATCAGAGTTTATGCTGTTATACACTAACTATAAATAATGAGGAGAGAAGCTCGGTTGTCTTTGGCCAAGTGCAGGCTGGGTATAAAAGTAAACGCTGGGTATAAATTGAGAAAGATACCTCCTTCCTGGAGTCAGCTCTGTTGTTATATGGTCCATTGTTTCACACAGTGGGTCAGATGAAAACTTTGGGGTCATAGCCCCAGAGAGCAGAATGCTGTCCAAGAGCATCTTTTTCAATTTACTTTACCACAGGGCGCAAATGAAATTCTACCAGGGTTTAGATTCATTCTTTTTTTTTTTCTTTTTTTTTTTTGTGACCTGTGGGCGAAAATAAAGCAAACTAAAGAGTTAAGTAAAGTTAACATGTCCGTATGCTCCCCCTCTCTCCAGAAAAGCCTGCAATGTATAATAAGGTTTCTTTGTCACAGACAACGCACTGCATATCAGATGTAATTCTATCTTCATTCGTTTCAGATACATTAAAATGCCTTGGAAAACTTTTAAGTGGTTTGGGAAAACCATGAGCTTGCAGGTCCTTTTCTTAGAAGTATCTCAAAATTAGCATTTGTAGGCTATTACAAAAAAAGGAAAAAGGAACAAATCTTCCCAAGGAGAATTATTCTTAATGCTCTGATGCTAACCGCCTCCCTAATTCTTCACTAATTCCTTCTGCAGCCAAAGAAACTATCCATATATCATAAGAAGTATAACTTTTATGTTCAACCACATTGCCATCTCAGTTTTTCACACTAAAAAGGTACCTCTGCATATAAATTGCCGTGCAGAGAGACTTGTGAGATGGAATAGATTATATTGTTGTGCAGTATGATCGATGGTACTTCTGAAAATGATCATTTCTGAAAACATATCGGGCACCCTGGGACTGTATTTTTTTGGAACAGAGACCTTTTTTTAAATAAATATTTTAAGATGTGTCCTCAAGCCACTCACTGCAAAAACAAAAAAAGAGGTTTCAAAAGTGATGTATCCTCTGTATCTAGCAGCAGTATCATCATGGTGCAGTGATGTGGGATGATGGATTGATTGTCCTCTGTTTCGGACATGTGCTGTCACTCTGAGATAGAAACGCAGGAAACCGAGCACCGTGCAGCTGCAGAGGATTGTGTTAGCGTACATGATACACCGCCTGATGGAGAGGTGTGTGTTTCCACTGATGGGAAGGATTGCTGGATATGTTGTATGAGATGATTTGTCCAAAAAGATTTTGCCCTTCGGGGGTTAACTGCTGCCCATTACAGGAAACATAAATTCCATTGCATCATAGCTTAGTCATAATTAATCCTTAAGACTTATTTACAAATGACTTGCTGTGAGTTGCAGCTACTTTACAAGATTATTGATTATAACAAAGCAGGGCCAGTGTGTAATTCTAGCTCTCCTTGTAAATTGGCCTGCCTTTCAGTCTTTGATAAATTTTTTCGGCCTCTATTTCTAAACATATGAACTTCTTTTTTCAAAATAAAGGTTCTCACGTTAGTTTATTTCATTGCCATGCCAAACATTTTGTCCAAGATTCCACTAAATAAAAGATCAGAGATTTTTTTTTTGGAGCTGCAAAGATTAGTTGATTCATCAATTAGTTCATAAGTCTCTGGTGGCGGCTCCTCAAAATTTGAGAAATTCATGTTTTTTTTTCTCTCATGATAGTAAACTGAATGTCTTTGCGTGTTTGAGTGTTGGTTGAATAAACAAGCTGTTTGGGCTTGTGGGCAATGAGAAATTGTAATTAGTATTTTTCACTATTTTCTGACATTTATTAGATAAAATGATAAATTAAGGAATGAGTCAACTAAGGTTGTAAGTAATGATTATTGTCATTAAAGTGAAAATTCCTTTGTCACACCAATAATCCAAAACCCAAAACTCATCATTAACTATCATGAATGTCAAAAAAAAGAATAGCAGCAATTTCTTACATTTAAGATGTGAAATGCTTGACACTTTTGTTTGAAAATGACTGAAACGACAATCAAAACAGTAACAAAATTTCTTTTGATTGACTCATTGATTTATTGTGTACTCATTGCAGCTCTACAATTGGCACATTTCCCAGTCTCAACAAGATCTTTGCTTCTCAACTAAATTATAAACAACAGAATTCTTAATTTGTTCTTATTCTACCATCCTAAATGTATGCAGATTTGTTTTAGTCCACATGTCGTTATCTCAATGTTCTCTATTCTCTAAAAATGTTTGACTAAGGCTGATGTTTTTTTTTTGTGCTCAGAAGCCTCTTCAAACTCACTTTTAAGTGTTTCATACGTCACCATTTAAAAACAAAAAAAAAAAAAAAAAGAAAAAGAAAAATCCTCAGCTCAAAGAGATGAAATGGACGTCAGAGTGCGGAGCTGTCTCGCTAACACCCTGAGCTGTTTAGATGTCAGAGAAATCCAGAAAGAGAGGAGTGAGCAGATTAAGTCCAGCTGTTTGTCTTTCCAAGCAATTTAGCAGAAAAATGTGTTATTGTAAGGCCTCAGCTGTTACGTATGGTGCAGCTTTACTCTCCCAGGTTCATCTATCACTGAGATACAAATAAAATGTAAGGGAGTACATAGCAAGCACATTACAAACTCTCAATTGCTCTTTTTGGGCCATATCTAATAGTTGGTGGTGTTCATAGCGTAGCAAATGGCAAATCTTGGCGCTGCAGGATGAAAAGTTATCTTCAACTCTTGTAAGTTTTCCTGATTTCTCTGACACATCCTCATGGATACATTCCACACTACATATTGCCCAAAAGAGGGCACCTTCATTGCTGGCATTGAAATAAGGTCTGCATAAGCAATCTGTTTCCTACTGGCTCCACATCTGGACACTTGGGATTCCATAACCCTGAGTTTGTAATTTCATAAATATAGAAGTGTGTCCTAGAAACAAGCCTGTAACCTGGGTGGGGGTAACTCTGCAGGATAGATTGGTAGGTAGGACGTCTCGATGGACCGAGATGACTTTCACTTATTTATCTCCTCTCTGTCACGGCTGTCTGTGTAACAAAATCTTAGCCACACGGAAAGGGTGATTGACAGTTGTGCTTGCCTTTCAGAGCATTTGCCGAAACTGCAGCCGAGGCCTTATTCAGCAGCCAGGTAAGGTGACAGAAAAATAAGAATGCAGGTAACATTTTGTACTGCATGAAACTGCGCACAATTTGTGCCCTTTTTCCATCACAGAGTTGGAATAACAACTATCCTTGAGCATGGATGTCTGTCTTACTCTCTCCACTGCTTCCTGATTTCTACTGGTGCACAATAAGTAAACATTGAGAAATTTGCAACGATTTTTATAGTTCATCGAGAAGAATTTAACCCTAGGAGATGTTTCTAACTAAATTAAAAAAACTGTCCAATTTTGGAGAATCCATGAAACTGCCTACTCTCCAGTTATTCTAAATGTATCTGGAAAAGTCACAACAAACAGTGAATAACATTGATAAACACCTTTTAAAAACAACAGAAATGCGACCTCCCTGCTGCTCATTTGTTTAGATATTTTTGAATACCTCTTATTCAGCCTGTCTTCTCAACTTGATCATATTCTTCATAATGGGGAAGATGGACAGAATATTTCCTAAAATCATGTAGTGTTTATAATAAATTCATCAGACAATACATTGTTAGGAAATTGAAATCCAGAGAAATTATTTTCTCTCTGGAAAGTGTTCTTATAATTATGACTGAAAGGTGCAATATGTAAGAATTGGACACCTGTCGAATTCATACAAACAAATAGGGGGCAGCATATCATCAGAGTAACCGCTAACTGCTGCTAACTGTAGCTGCCATTATGTAGTTACCTCAGTTAGCCATGTGGGGGAGTGTTGGTGTTCACACCAGGTGAGGGTTATGGCAGGAGCACAGGTGCTTTGGACCTTGACAGAATTGGGCTAGCTAGCATGATAACTTCAGTAGATATCTCTTCAACAATACACGAGCATCATAACATCAGCAGTTATTAATTCAGATTCAGGTGATAATTTTAGTTAATTTTTGAATGTTGTCAACTACAATTCTTGCATATTTAAAGGATGTATAAAACCCCAGAGACGATGCATAAGCTGCCCGGCGAAATGTCATTTAACGTTGTTGTAAGAAGAAACTAGCTAGTATTATGCTTATATTTTGTTTGTCATAAACCTATAACTCATTAACTCAGTTTGCAAATCTGTTGTCGATATTTTATTCTTGTGCATGCATCATGATATAGTGCTACATCCTCAGCTTTGTTTATTAGGTACAACTCGACAAGACAGTCGAGTCCCCATGATATAATATATATTGATCCTGGACTATTGGCAGCTAGGAAATGCACTGCTTCCCACTGGAGATCTGGTATTTAGCCAACTCTCTCACAGCTGTGTGTAGAGCTTTCAAATTATCTGACATTTGATAGGGATTATTATTACATCAAAGAGAAGCGCCATGAATAATGTGTGAGGAAAGTGTGGCACTTTCATATGAATTTAGATTTGAAGGTACTGGGAAACTATTTTATAATGAAACAAGAAATTATCTGAACTAATGACTAATGGAACTTACAGTAATAATTATTATGTATGCGTATATGTAGGCATATGTCTAATGTTTGTTAAGGGTCAGGGCCATAACATAGTAGTCCATGTTATGTGTGTTTGGGATGGGTATTCATAGATGTAATTCCCTGAATTAAAAAAAAAAGTGCACAAATGAATGGACTGTAAATAAATTGTAACATTTAGCAAGTTGTGCTCAGTTTAAGCAGGCTCAAGTGTTCCCTTTTTTTGCATCACTTAGCCAGTCATCGATCTGCTCTTCCTGTTAAGCTAGTACCCATTAGGTTTACTTTAAAGCTCATGTGGAACAGAAACATCTAACGCAATGTCAAAACTTCTCTGCTCATCTCATTAGTCCCTCCCT
>OMLP01029010.1:0-13563 GCA_900302685.1 Spondyliosoma cantharus | reverse complement strand
AGGCCTGTGTACTGTCTGTTAAGCACAACAGCGTATAAGTTAATTCCCTTCTGAGTCGAGATGCACCGATAACAATTTCAGATTTATTTTATTTTTTTTTAATCTGACCTGCCGATTTTTAATTTCTCTCTTTCTTAGAACTATAACTAACAGCATGCACAAACATTTTGCACCTTTTTTAATGGAAAATGTACCCATACTTGTGATAAAACACTGACTACTAAATAACTAATTAAAAAACAACACGTTGAAAGCTATTTTAATGGTCTATTGTGCCTGTGGATGATGGCACAATGCCGTCAAAGACTCTCACACTGACCTGAAAATGACAGGTGCACATAATTTGGTTTGGCAGTCGCGTTGTTGGTGCAGGCGGGCGGCATGTGTGTCAATGTGACCCGCAGCTGAGAATGAATATTGAGAATGTTTTAAAATATTCAGTTTTGCTGTGTATTGATATCCCTACACAACAAAAACACATCTCAATAAGCAGTGTTCTGATTGTGCACACATCTATTAGCGGTGAATGATGTCATGTCATTGGATAGCACAATCTTTTATTCATCAATAGTTCCAGGACGAACTGAGATGCTTCGCTCCCACTGTTGTTTTGGATGATTTCGGGGGTCACAGTGGGCTAACGGAACGACAAGGCGTGTTTATGAATAAAAAAACAGCAGCCGCCATTATACCGTGAATCATAATTCCATTGTGCTTTTATCTCCCTCTCCAGTGGGGTTTGTTGCTGCTGCGTTGACAGGGGCGTTTGTAGAGGTCCCTCGTCTTGTTGTTATCTGTGCAAGGTTGCGGGGCAGATGGGACGTTAGATAGTTCCAACAGTAGCTCCCGCCTCCCCCCTCTCGCTTTCCCACTCTTTTTTTCCTTTTTTTTAATCTGTGATGCATTTTTTATTTCTAATCTTTCTGGCCCCATATCACACCTGTCTCTCCGCTTGTGTATTCATTGTGAGACCTCATCATATAGTGTAGTAGCTGCTCGAACATTTGCACGAGGGACAAACGGAGAAAAGGCAACATGGTTGGCAGAATGCGTCGGCTCTATTAATCTGACGAGCCCTCTAGACACAGAAACCTATCAGCGGGCCGTGGAAAATAACATCTCATTTAAAGTATATGAATGTGTTTGCGTTCGTGTTTGTTCGTCTCTTCATAGCATGAGACATGCCAAGAGCATAAGTTAATACATTAAAATTGAAGGCGCACTCAAAGAGAGAATGATTTAGCAACATCGTAATGAAAATGTGAGAAGGTCATAACCTGTTTATAATTCCTGTACTGGCTTATTTGATGGGGTTATGGGGTTTTCTGATATGTTTTCTCTGGAGTAAATGAAACAAAATGTTAGCTTTCATGGAGGATACAGTTGTACGTCTCCATTTCTTGATATTTGAAACAACCTTTTTCTTTCTCATGTAAAACATGCATGTTTGCATCAATATTGACGCTGTGTTCTCCTATCCTTTAACGCCTAATTAAAAAACAAAACAATATTTTAAATGTGTCTGACTACTCAACTGAAACAACTTTCTGAAAGTATTTAGGGCCCAAAACATTTTACAAGCACAGGTTTTGAGACTTATCAAATGCAACGGAGTAGCTCAGTTGCTCGCTCTTTATCTGTCTTTTTCAGTGCAGTCAATGATATATGTGCTTCCCCTTAGAAAAGACAAAAAGCTGAGGCATTCGAATACTGATTTGGACATCGATTACCGTAGTAGTGATAGACGATTTGAATCCTCAAGGCACACAGGTCAGCCCTCGTTTGTTTCAGCCTGATGGAACAGGGATTTTAAGGCCAAATGCATGAAACAGCACCGTGATCCAATTAAATGTAATCTAGCGGTAAAGATGTCAGAAATGTGTTAAAATTGAAGTTAACTGTAGCCACTTAGAGTCATTATAAGTCATAACCTCAGTTAACTGGAGTAGAAGTGAGCTCGGCATACAAGTGGAATTTTAAATGACAGCGTTTTCAAAGCACTTTAATGCCCCGCGGTCCTGAAACAGTCGGCCGAAGCAGCAGTAATCATTTCCGTCAACGCAATCTGATTGTGCACACAGTGGAAACTATTTCACGTGTATGTTTTCAAACGGCACAGTCTGACATTTTTGACATCGGGGTATTAACTAGACTATTCAAATCTTAGCAGGTTTTTCTCTAGGTTCACTGAGGTTGATGAGGTGTGGAGGTGGACACATTATCACAAAGCCAGATGAACACGGTAATCCCGCTCCAACATCTGATCTGTTTGGAAAGCCGTTAATGATGCAGTGATCACTGAGGATGATGCAACTTCGATTGTCTTTTTAAAACAGAAAAATATTGCGCTTTAAAACAAGAATGTAAACGTTCAAAGAAAACGATGCCCACCTGTTTCTACAAGGAATATCTCCCACGAATCCCTCGAAAAGAAACGCGCTGAATAAAGACACAGCCAAGCTGCAGTCTTCACCTCAAAGCAATTCAACCCACACATGCAGACTCAATCACATCCTCCTACTTCCAGAAACAGTCACACCGATATGAATATAAAGATGCACACAGACAAAATGTCTTCACACATAACGAATCAGACAAAAACGTGAGTGACTGTGGAAATGAATGGAACAATGTTATTTGTTCACAATGATCACAGACATTACTCTTCTGTCATATTTCTGCATGTAGGCGATTATTCCTCATTGGAGCAAATAAATAAGTGTATCCTTCATATGATAGCGGACCTAGTGGACTCAGTTATTCTTCAAGATAGATGTTTATCTTCACAAACACTCGTCTCTATTCTTGAAGGATAGCCTCGATGGCCATTGTTGAACAGTGGCTTTGTTAATGAATACGACAGTCTAATAGCATGCAGCAGTTGTATTGTGCATGTGATGATGTCACGTTCGTTTGCAGGGACGTTGTTGAATAGCTGAAGCTAGTTATTTGAATCTGAGCACTATAATTTAAACTCTGGCCAACAAAATGAATTCTGGCATGGTCCCAAAATTAAAGAGAACACATGCAGTTTGAAATTATTTTACAGTGGACTGCGTCACATTGTGCCGTGTTTCATGGTATTGTGTTTGCCTTTTTGTAAATTCAGTTAAATGTCTTTCTCATTTGGCTGTTAAAGGGGCTCTGTGACAAATGGCTACTTTGATGACTATTTCAGAATTGTACCGTGGCCCATTATTAATCAACCCCTAATCCTGCGAGAATAATTGTATTTGCCTTCTGCCAATATTGACATTTCTGCTAAATATGGAAAGCGCTGGTTGCCGTCTATTAATAGACGAATCTGTGAACACTAATTTGAAGCCTTTTTTCTTTTGAACCAAAGCATTACAATGGGTTTTAATAAGGTAATTTATGTCATTTGGGGAGAAATCGTTTTGGCCATCATGTGCTGGTGACCTACGGCTACAGTCTCTTTGAGCCCTAATGAAGAGCAGTATGTCACTCGCCATATGGCAGGAGTCATGGTGTTAGTACAGTCAGGCAGTGCCAGCTGAGACATGTTAAGATAGCAACTGTGTCTGTATACCCTCATCTATGTGTACAGTATTTGCACACATGCACCAGTGACCGTGCCTGCATGTGTATGTTTGTGTATAGTCTAATTTGAGACTGGGTTGGTATTTGTGGGACGTAGTGGGTTGCACCGTGTGCCAGCAAGCCTGGCTCAAGAAAGCTAACAGACGGCCCGGTTTTTCATTAGTGTGGGTCAGTGGCCGAAAGTAAGGCCTGGGAGGACCTGCTGGGTAGACAGACTGTCAGCCACATCAAGTGGACAAATGTGGCTGTCCAGGGCCCGGGGGCATACAACAAGGTCAAGGGTCATTATCGGCACAGAGGTGCACGTGACAGCAGCCAGTGGCTCTGACATAGGAGCAGCCCTCGTCAATATTTTTGCCAACCAATATGTCAACCAACAAGTCAATTTATCACAGATTAATCTCTCTTTTAGAAAGTAAAAAGTGCCCATCATAATTCCCAAAAGCCTGGCTTGGTCCCAAACCACAGAAATGATGTAGTTTGCCACAACTTTAAAAACAGCTTCCGTTTAACAAACACTTTGTTAGGGTTAGGAGAACATGATGATTTGGATTAAAATGCCTGGTCGCCACGATCACAGATGAAAACGATCCGATTTCCCGTGACAAAAAGCCAGTTTTGATCACCGCAAAATCCACTGGAAATATCCACAGGTAACCCTTCAACTGGGTTCTGTACTGTTTTGCAGCCCTGTTGGCTCCATTTCTCTCTCTTTATTTGTTTTTTTCCCCTGTTTTTCAGTACGGCTGATGCAACTTTTCCTTCTTCCTCAAAAACGTAACCAAATAACAAAAGCCTTCAAATACTGATTTTGGTGTCAATCACCATGGCTTGAAAGCATTCAGATCAGCCCTATCTTCGAGTTTTATGGTAGAATGCTATTGGATCTTTTTTTCTTTATTACAATAAGATACTTCCCAGAATATGCATTAGAATCTTCACTCCTTTTTGTATACACTTGAGGTAATCCAGAGCCGAGAGTGGCTACATTATTTCATGCAAAGTCATCAGTTTGAAATATAAAAGTAAGACAATAAAAATAGAAAGAGAATGAGTCTGTTTGTTATATATTCAAGCGATGCAAATTATGCTTTAGCCTTTGTGTCATAATCCAGGCATTGCCTGGGTGTATAAAGGACATAACAAATAGACTGTAATGCCCTGAAAGACATTAACAGTAATGACCTTATTCATTTGACACCATTACAATTACCCAGCCCAGGGGCTCAGCAGCTCTCATCTCTCTCTCTCTCTCTCTCTCTCTCTCTCTCTCTCCCTTTTCAGTGTCTCTGTCTTCCTCTCAGTCATTCTCTCTGCAAAGCTGCAATTCAGCTCACAGTTTGATTCACAGCCGCTTATCATGCATACATCATCCTGGCAAGACGTGTCCTCATCAGGTCGAACACACTGACGAGCATAAACACACACAAATGGACAATAGCGCGGACACATTCATCTCTAAACACCTTTTGAGATTTGAGGACGTGCACAAAAGTACCTCAGTAAATTAGTACAAAACTGGGTAGGAGCTAATTAGCCACTGTTTTGCTGAGGGAGGTTAGAAGGGGAGAGAGCATGAGGGATGAGATGTGTTTAACAGATGATCTATACGCAGGGTGCTTCACAGTGATAACCCCCACTGAGAAGAATTATTGCTGTAAACAGAAGCTTGCATCTCATAAATGCATCTGCATTCATTTGGCTTGACGGTGGGTCTTGCGGTGCCGTCTTTGGCAGCGGGCGATATCTCTCTCAGCAAGAACGGCATTTACTGCTGTCCGTGGTCAAACTGAGGAGTATGAGTTAAGAGAAGAGAAGAAAGAGGTGAGACGCGGCTCGCCCATCTGGTGTGAAGGCAGGAAGCATCTCGATGACCTCGGTGTCCGCCCCAGCTGAACGTCCATAATGCCGCGTCACGTACAATATAGCCATAGAGAAACGGGGGAGAAACCGCTGATGCTGGCAGGCAGTGATTATGATCCGTCCTGCGAGAGTAATACAACTATAATGTTCAAGCTGCTCAAGGCTAACGTAGCTAACCATATGCTAAAGTACTAAGTCAGTTTCCCAACAAGGGCATCTTTTGATGCCTACATTCAGTTTATGCTACAAACAATCCTCCTTCCATTATGGTAAATTGGCCTTGAGGGTATAGTAGATGATGGGTAATAAGCTAGAAATCTTAGTTATGTGTGTGTAACTATGGTCCTTTCTATCAATCACAGTGTCCTTGTCACAATACAAGTTATTTATTCATTGTCACAGCTATTTCTACAGTAAAATCTGGTATGAACTGAACCAATCACAATGTTTGGTTTAAAAGAAATCCATTGAAACCAACTGCATCACACACAAGTATCTACAATTTTACTGACTTTTTTATGATGTTATGTCAAACTGTGTCCATCTCATCGATGCCTTCGTATTCCATTAGTCATACTTTCACCAATATCCGTTAGTAGACTTAATTATCCTGTTAGCTCACAGGAATGACAACTCACGTTTACCCCTAAACTACAAGTTATTCTGAGATTGTTGCTGTGGGCTCGATAGATACTGAAGATGCTAGCGAAGCCATATGGTACATAAAATAAGCACAACAGAAATGTCAGAAAGATGGGACCACCTTGTATATCTTTAAACGTTACAATTAGACTAAAAATTACAACAGAAACAAAAACAAGTTTGCCAGTTTTACACATCTCCAGCAGTCATCCACCTGGACTGTTGTTGCATGATGTAAGTGATTCGGTATATAGATGTTCTCAAGCACCAAGTGATTGCTATGGTAACCACCCATTGTTACCTGGTACCCATGACTGACAACAGCCTTACATTTAATGTAAATGGTCTGAAATAGACAAACCCCTTTCCTGGCTGCAGAAACACTTCGGAAGTGCTCCTATTCTATAGAGCTTCCACTGAGTCTATTACTTGTGGATTTTTTGCTGGCATAGCAACCTGATCCTTTAAGGAGACAAGCGATCTTTCAAGATGGTGAGGGTGGTGTGGAGCACTATGGGAGAGCGATTGTGTTGTTTCAGGTAAGCATACCATCATGCACGTTGAGAGTCAACTTACTGGTCTCTGTCAGCCAAGATGGACAGGTGTCAAAATAACTCCTCCATACCACAAGAGCTTTAAATATAAGGCTGCAGTCACCATGTCAACTGCGAATGAAAGTGGTGTTTAAGCCTGCCCCAGAGAAACCACCCATCTTGACATGAACGTGTCATATCTAGCACTACTTATTCTTTTCTGAAGAACCAGTTACCTTTCAGAAGGCTAAAGTTCAACTTAAACACAATTTCAGAGGTTATTTCAATAGTGCTCTTTTATAAATGAAAGATGGAAGCGCACTCAGGTTGGTATTAGTTCACCTGACTATAAAAGCTTACTGTTGATTATTATCCAGAGTGAACCTTTAGTCCTTGTCCCCAACCTTCACCCTCAGAGTAGATCCGCAATACTCAGCTCCTTTCTTCAGTTTTTTCTGTTCAGCCTGAATGGAGATAATTACTACGGAGTATTAGGGCCATGCTAATAGGAAAAAAATAAAAGAAATTACGAGAATAAAGTCATAATATTACCAGAATAAAGTCGTAATATTACCAGAAAAAAGTCGTAGTAATAAGAGAATAATGTAATAATAATACAAGAAGTTTTTTAATGAGAAAAAAGCTTCAATAGAGTTATAAAGATGTGTCTGATGTGACCAGCTCAACCAAACAGCAGCCTCAGCCTGAGCTCAGCAGCCGCTGTTTGTCTCAGTCGTACTGTACAGTCAACAGGTAAGCTAACGTTTTTTTGCTGGCTGATCCAACAGTAATATCGAAATCTCGTAATATTATGACTTTATTCTCGTAATATTACGACTTTATTCTCGTAAAATTATGACTTTATTCTCGTAGACCTGATATTATGACTTCATTCTCGTAATATTATGACTTTATTCTAGTAATTTCCCCCCAAAAATATTTTTTTTTCTCTTAGTCTGGCACTAATACTCCGTCGTAGATAATGTTGTCATATGTTGACTTTAAGTAACAAAGTAAAAAAGACACATTAATTATCACCAATTTAAGGAATGAGGTTAATAGATTTCGTTTTAGTTGATTAAACCCGACCACAACGTCCTGTTACCGTTTCAATAATAATTCTAATGTTTGACTCTTGATCCAATCTGATAACAACAGGCCTTCTCCTTCCTGCTTGTTGCAGTTCAAAACACACATTACAAATATTTCAGGAGGCATTTAACACATTTCTTGCTTTGACTGGCTTCATCAGATTAAAATATCTATTTATATTACAGCAGTTAATATCTAACAGCAAATTAAGCACAGAGCCCAGTTTCACCCCGCTCACCGCTCAATATGACATCTTTACATTTGTGAAATATGTGTATAAGTGACAATGCACTCAATTCATATTGATCGCTAATATTTATTTGTATGTGATGCATAATCCAGACTGCATTAGCTTCTTCAGTAAAGCTTGTCCAATTCTTTTAAAAGATATTTGCAAACCATCAAAGCTGTCTACACAAATGCACCCTTGGATGATTATAGCATGCTGTTTCTGGAAAGCTAAATACATAAATAACCCGCGGAAACAAAACATCAAAATTGGGCTGATTATTCACAATGCCTTGATTGCCTCGGTCATCCGAAAATTATTCAGACAGATTCCTTTTTTTTTCTTCCGCAAAGTGAGCTAAATTTCTCAAAAGGTGCTAATGAGAGCTTTGTGGTCTAATTAAAGAATCACAGGCAGATCCTCTTTGAGATTTATACAAGTTAACATTTGTTAAAATTACTATAAAATACAGGAGTGTGTGGCCTCCACTGTAAACGTATGAAGTTTTAATATTTGAGTGCATTGTTCTGCAGCCTTACATACAATTCTCACTTACACTCGCTTACTTTATTCAGGATACAATCACGCATTCCAAAATGACTGTTCGTGCTTATCAGCTGTTGCTGCGCAGCATCAGATTAAGTTCTCGTGAAATAATGAATCCATTCTGAATTTCCATATTTTCATCTCTGAAGGATTCATCATACCTCATATTAACATGCTGGTTGTCAAACACAAATCTTCAATCTCAGACTAGCAGTAAATTGAAAGATAGCTTGTAGCTAAAGTTTCATTATTATTCTTCACACTGTAGCTTGATTTCCGAGGATCAGACTTTCAAAAAGTTAGATGCACTTGCCGACAAATTTGGGCAACTTTCAAAGTAGAACATCAAAAAGTTAAGTTTGGAACCAACTTTTGCTTACGGCACTTTGACAGTCACTCAGATTGTTAAATATGACATCCTAGTCTGAGCACAAACAGATGTCAGGGAACAACTGTTCCACAGAGAATCATTCCGGCGCCTTTATCTGAATGTGAGCATATGCACAAGGAACAAATAAGGTCCTACAAAGTATTTATACTCTCTCTACAAACAGCTGTCCAGCAGCGGCGGCAGTGTCACTAGGATCACAGATGCAACTATTAGATCCAATTTTCTAAAATTCAACAGAACCTGTTCAAACACCGTGAAAATGTTGAAGACTAATATTAAAGCTTAAAACAAAAGCAGTCCTTCCGTGACAATGAGTCATAAATTACCAGTTTGAATAGACATGATGGCTCAGTTAGCTATCAATCCAATGGTATCACAGCAATTATAGACCGCAGCAGAAACCTAATGACAAGCATCTGTGTAATTTCATTTATTTCCTATCACCGTTCATGCGTTTAGTTCTAAACTCAATGATGAATTTGCCATGAGACACGCTCCTCTCTGCAAGTTTACTCTATTTAACAAAGGTCATAGGCTCCCATTGCTTAAAAGAAATCCATCACAGACAGTTTGCGGAGGCACACTGCAGCCCCGACTAACCAAATACATCATTTTAAATGGAGTGTTTATGGGAATTTTTCCTAGCAAGACTTTCAGTTATATCAAAGCCAAATCCATTACGCCTGAATTGAATATGCGGGATAATTGTCTCCACGCAGGCATTGCCCTACTGCTCCGTCTCAAGTTTTGTTTTGCAGCTTGACTGCCACCAGGGGATCATAACAATGTGCTCAAAAAAGAAAAGGAGATTTTATTAAAAATTAAATGTGGTAATTAGCTGCAAAGTACAACCTCAATAGAAGAAATAATAGTCAACTCGTATTCTGATATTTCTGCATTGTGTTGCTATGAAATATGTAATTTGGTTTGAGGAGTGGGTTATTTGTATGTGAAGAGTGTCCACCATCAAATTGTGTTCAGCTTTCTTTGTTCACAGAGGATATTAACTATGTGTAGGCAGGTCCTACACGTCAGTCCTGGGCTGTGTGTTGTAAAGCCAAGTGGATGGGAGAGACAGGAAGCAGCTCTCAATGATGTCGAACCTTTCAACACACGTAAGACGAATGCTCGACAAATGCACTGATTGCGGTGTGCACCTCTTCTGTCTAATGTAGGCTTACTCATGCCGTCATTTTGTAAAATGCTTGCAAGTGCACCTGGTTTATAGGGATGACATTTTGTACCACGTTTTTAATTGTTTCAAATCATCGTTAGCAACGAGCCTCCTCCACACGCGGCTCACCTGCTGTTGTGAAAACATGATTGTGGATGAAAAAAAAAAAAAAAATCAAAAGGATGCTTTTTTTTGGGGGGGTGGCGGCTTTATTAAACACATTCCCGTGGAAGAGAGCCCACGGAGCAGACACATTCAGGGAGAGGGACAAACCAGAAGGTGTAGATGTGTGAGGGGGGAAAAGAGAACTGAGGCGAGCAGATTAAAGTAGCTTGTGAGTAAACACAAAGTGTTCCCTCCCGCTCACTGCAACCTTTACTCTGTCACTTTGTTAGGAAACACCACCAGCCTCTTACCTGGAGTCATGCCAAACAGTATGGAAAGAGTCTGCGGATGGGAGCCTTTTTTTAGGAGTATTTTCGTATTCTCCAGTTAGAACAGATGTTGTGGTGTGTTGTGTTGTTAGATTATGTTGGGCGGCTGTGGCTCAGAGAGTAGAGCCAGCGTCTTGTTATTGGAAGGTCGCTGGTCCAGTTCCCCTGGTCTGCGTGTCGAAGTGTCCTTGGGCAAGATGCTGAACCCCATAAACTTCCCTTGATGTGCTGGTCGGCACCTTGCATGGGTTTGGATTAATTACTGTAAGTCACTTTGGACAAAAGCGTTCGATAAATGTGAGTGTATATAATCGTCTCACAGTTCGGGACTTGGTTGCATACAATTTGTCAGGTGCCACTAAACATTTTCATCGTATCGGTGCACCTTTATTCCTATTTACAATTATTCGCATGATGTGTTATAAAATGAAATTAAAAAGTATAATTGGGTCCAGAGGCATGAAATGATACTAGCAATATTGGTTGTTGAGCACTTCATTCGAAATATGTTGAGAAACGGGCCTGTGGACATGGTCATTTTATAGAAACTATTCACTGAATCTACAAAAAAAACGTGCCGCGTCGTGATGTATCTTGATCTGGATATGAAATGACTATCAGGATATTAGATTTTTGGACATATCGCACAGCCGTGTGATTGACAGTGTTTTCTGAGGAGGAGGTCTGGGAACGATTGGTACTATGCGTATGGTTGTGTCTTGATGTGTTTGTGCGTATGTGATTATGTTCGCGTTCGTGCGGATGTGCATATGCATTTTTATGGGTCCGTGCAGGTGGCTCCATGTGTCGGCCTGTGATTAATCTAATGGTGGGAAATTCAATCAGACCCTGCTGTTGAATTCACCCTGTGAAGATCCATCAGCGAAGCAGGGGACGTTTACACAGTGGCGGGGGCGGGGGGGGTGACGTTTTTTACAGTCACAGACAAAGGGGAGGAGGAACACACGGCTCTCTGGACTTCATTCAGAAGCTCCCATTTGAGCGGGCGTGGTGTTGCGAGCAGAGAGAGAGAGGGAGAGCTGGAGAAATGACGAAGTTAACAAAAACAGTGAAAGTCGAAGCAGATCTGAGTGAACTAATGCATGTCATTTATTCATAATGTTCACCAGCTTTGGTCATGCTTTGGTCCTGGCAAATTAAAATAGGCCTCCCCTGTGCCGTCGTGTGGCATTTTCTCCCCTCTTTACCGCCGGTGCTTTTCCTCTACTTCATCTTCTGGTCTCCCATCTGTTAGAAACGGATAGTGTTGGAGAGAAAAAAGGGGGGAAAAAAAAAAGGTTGAAGTAGGGGCAGTCAAGAGAGCTGTAGATCACTCTTCACAGAGCTCAGTTTATGATCGTATTTTACAGCACTGAGTATTATTGAATAAACCTTCATATTCTCTCAAATACTTCTCCACCATCGATTAAGTTTGCTCGACATAATAGAGCTCGCTCAGCCAACGGAGCCATCTGTACGCATGATATCCAATCTTGGTGTTGATGAGAAAAAGTGAAGAAATATAGTTTCTTCATAATTTTTGTATTATTTCATTTCATCCATGTGTGCACAGTTCACAGCCCCCGAAATCTTTGTTATCAACGGCGTATCTACAGCGTAAAGTGAGAGCACTGCGCCAAATGTGTTTTATTTTCAGTTTTCATTCATTTTTTCTTTTGAACTTTGGAACCAAATTGATTGTAATGGAGTGCAATGCCTTTTGTCTAGGTACATGTTTAAAATGCACTCGACATTTAAATGGATCCGCTAAAAGTGCATGCACTCGTCTCTTAGAAATGGCATGCATATTTTGTCGATGCAATGTTTGGTATTTTACCTCCCTGTTCGTAACTATTATTCATTATTGAGGACATGTTTTTCCACACTACGTTCTAAGCATCAGCACCAAATACCAGTTAAGTCATTATCATTCATCACTCTGCTTCACAGCGTCTTACCTCCTAATTTTTCTTTGCCTCTAAAGATACACAAAAAGGCTCCTCCAGTTCCTCCTCGCTCGAGTACTCTGGCGATCGTCGGGTGAGTCCCAGCGACTGATAATTAGCTCGCTTGTCAAGTGGACGCAGCTAGAGATGAACAAGCGGCTTTCTCCGAATGAAATGGAAGTGTAGCCATGGATATAGCTCTATGAAATTAACATCTCAGCCAATCAGTCAGCCCTGCTTCTTTGTGACTGCTTCAGTCGGCTGTGCTACACCGCTGAGAGATAGCCCGCCGGGGGCCGTGCTAGCCGGAATACAAGAGCCACAATTAAATCCTTGTGTCACTGCCATTAATGATGCTAATCTATTCATCTATCTGGAGATCTTCCGGCCTTGTCTCATTGAGCTGTGGACACTGCTTTGATCAGGCTTAGATACTGAGGGGCTCTGCACATGAAGGCAGCATAAGTCCAAAGCCTTTGCAAAGGGATGTTGCTGTTAGTTAGGGAAGATACACACTGGATGAGCAAATCTAAATAGTTATTCTTAAATGATAGAATTCATTTTTGATAGCACTTTATTTTCAGTGTACCATTCTTTAATGATACATTCAATTCTAGGGCTCTATCTTGCACTCGGCGCAATTGACATTGTGCGCTGGCGCTTGTATCATTCCTATTTTGCACCCGGCGCACATTGGAATTTTCCCTCCACAGACGCACGTCCTTAAATTAGGGAATGATTTTGCGCTCCCGGGGGCGGTTCAGTGAAAAGAGGAGGCGTGTTCCGGCGCAAACATTCCCTGGTGCTATTTTGCCGTTTCAGAAAACACTTGCGCTACAGACCAGGAAAAACCCAGTCGAAAGTCAGTGCCGCTTATTCAGATGCTATTTTAAGGGCGCATGCTTGGCCATATGTAGCAAAAATATCACCATGCATTCATGACCTCCTGATTCAGTGAGAGTGAGCCCAGAACAATGTCTTTGTGACATTTCTTTATTTACATTTTGTCAAACAGAAAAATCAATAGCAAACTGTAAAAAAAAAAGATACAAACGGAAAATGAAAAGTTGATTTAAACAGAAGAACTAATTATTTTCCCCTCTGATAGGCATCTGCTGTAGTCGTGAGGGTCCGGGAGAATGCGCGATGTGC
>OMLP01029009.1:0-13481 GCA_900302685.1 Spondyliosoma cantharus | reverse complement strand
AATTTTCTTGCCAGCTACAGTTACTGAGTGTAACCCAATGGTTTTAACAATAGGATGTAAAAAAAAAAGAAGGAAAGAGGCTTTTATTGTTCGACCAACAGCCCAAAATCCAAACAGTTATTTTAACAAAGACATCGGGGAGCTTGAAGGCAGCAGCTGTTTCATTTGTATTTATGCTGCATCAATGGCTTCAGTGATTGGTTATCTAAATTGTTGACAATTTCTTCTTCATCCTGCAATCAATTCATTGACTGAGGCAGGATTTATGGTCGACACAGGAGGATTTAACTGGATTCCCACCACAGATTTTGTAGATGATCCTTTACAGTTCAAATCACGCGAGTGATGACTGACTGACAGCGGGGAGGTCCTCGTGTTGTCATGACAGGATGTGAGCCTGCTGTGTTTACATTCTATCAATCTCTGCGATAGAGACTGGTGTCACGCCGAGCAGAAGGTTTTGCTGAGTAAATGGTTTTGTTAATTGTTTTATAGTAGAAAATAAAAAGAGCCTTTTATCAACTTGCCTTGTGTTTCTTCTTCACTCACACACAATGTCTACTGGGAGACAGAAGCAACCCATCGCTCACAGTTGTAGGCATCGCTCTGCAACCATGCGGAGCTCATTTTTTGATGAGGGGCAGGTCAGTTGACCTTCGGCGTAGCTTCAGTTGCTCGGAGTCGCCCCTTGGTATGAGGCCAGGGCTCCGTTTGAAACCGAGAATTTGGTATAAAGTGGGGTCAAACCAAGTGTAAGAATGAAAGGGAAAAAAAAATACCAATATTGCCATCATGGGAGGCGGGTGAGATGGCCAAAAGTGAGGGTAATGATGCACACTTAGTTTTTTCATTGAGGGCATGTATGGTGACTCTTCTAGCCGTCCAAAAGAATGACGGAGTGGAGAGAAGTTCAAACCCTGCTGACTTACTCACCTTCACACGCCAGTTCAGTGGTGAAGTGGGCATTAGCGCTGGATTGTCGGTTTCAGAAAGTTAAAGAAATCATCAGACGCAAACCTCTTCATCAGATGCAAATTTTGCTAAAAAGCACAGAATAACATTTTCTTTTAAAGATTATTTTGGACTTTTTCTTTTTAGCCCGAATTAATGATCAATTATGTTGTTTTACCTGAAAATGTGTCCCGATGCCCCTCTTCTCAGTCGCTGATCAACCAGCAAGCAGTGAAATGATAACTACTTGTCAGAGTTCCTACTTTTATATGACTTGCAACCTGGAACACAAACAGTACAACATTTGAGCTCCCCACCCTGAGTGCGACGTCAGAGGACATTGGCCGCCGCGTGCATGTGGTTTGTCGCAGATGAAAATCTATATGACTCAGGCAGAAATGTGAAACTTGTTTAAACTTAATTCACTTCGCATTTAGCCCCATTTTCGGACTTCCCTCCTTCCTCATTCTATCACCTGGCATTTCCTTGAAAGTTTGAGCGACAGGCGACCAAATGTAGGCCGACACATCACACCGCGAATAAAATATTCGTATTTCTCTGGTTTTTGAATTTTTCAAATCTCTACTGAGAGCATGCTGTTGGGTTTGGTGTGTATTATGGCTGTAGGTCTTTTCATTTTGTCTCCTATCAGTACACACTGCCTCTCCTTCATAAACCACTTGCTTAGACGATCAATTCATCATCTCGATCTAAAAGCTGCCGTGCCGATGAAAAGAAACGAGAGAAATGAGTATAATTTTTTCAATATAATTCATGAAAAGATGTCCTTTTTGCACTATTTTCTATAGGATACAACCTCTTGCCACACAAAGGGCTCTGCTGTTCTATACATTGAAGAGCAAGCATCGTATTGATCGCGATATGTGTGTCATTTACTTTCACACGAGTGCCTGAGAAAACAGTGAGTGTGTTTTCTTTATAGAAACGGCTGAGAAATGGGTATCATGTCAGATTTATACATTGTGTATCAGGGAGAGGCGGATGTTTTCATGCCGTTCACCAAAACCCACTGCAGACTATCTTGTGAATAATGCATCGCCTTAGGTGAAAATACAGCCTTGGGCAACCCCCCCCCCTTGCAGGATGAATCTCTGAGGAATTTGCATTTCATCCAGTTATTTTTATGTGGATGTGTAGTGATACTACAAATTTGAGTACTCCGGTGTGCCTGGTTATATGTGTACTTTAATTGTATTCATAGTTTTTTAGATAGCACAAATTATTTCCACATGCAGTATTAAACAGTGATGGCAAAGTGAGACACGCAAGGTGCTAAATACAGAGTTCACACAATTTAAAAAAAAAAAAAAAACAAACAAACAAAAAAACAGAATTCCCTGCCCTGAAACGGTTCAGTCAAGAAGTCTCACAACATGGGACTGGAGTCAAATCAAAGGGCATTGAAGTTCTATCATCTTTTGTGTACTGGCCAGTTTTATCTGAGCCATCTGAGGTCTTTTTTTTTTTCCCTTCTTCCTCTTCTGATGCAGAGAATAACATGCCTTCAGCGCTTCCTCGGAATTCAGAGGAGATTTCCGCTGAGTAGCTTGACCTCACAGCCTAATCACCAGATCTAAAACTCTAGCAGAGCTCCAGGCCTCACCGAGAGGGATGAAAACCCCCTCCTGCTCTTGTTTCCTCCGGGCCCGCATGCCAGGACACAATTAATTCATACTGCTGGCAGCCTTGGACCATCCCAATAGTACAGCTCTCATCCCTTACGCTCATTTTCTGTCTGTATTTGCATAATATCAATTTGGTATGTAATGGCCTATTGGGGGACGCAAGCCTGCAAGTTTGCATAAATAAGCCCCCCAAAAAATTGCAAGCGCCGAATTTAAGTGATGTTTGTGGTCAAAGCTCAGAGCTACAAGTTCTGCTCGTGTAGAGGAAACGGTGAGGGAATGTGCCCAAATGTGCAAAATGTATCCTCGCACTGAACTTGGTGTAAAGGAAGTTTCTGTGTGTGAAGCTATTTCTAACAGAGTTGCCATCGGAGATCCCTCTCTCGCTCTCTCCGAGGAGGATCGTGTGTCTGTGTGTGTAGAGAAGGAAGGGGAAGGCGTTGATGAATTTAATCACACAGAGGCGAACTAGCCCGTGGGCAGAGTAGGTGAGTGAGTAAGTGGAAAGAAGAAGAAGAAAAAAAAAAGTCTCTCTGTCTTTGCCCGGGTTGAATAATCATACCGACCTGACACACTCCTCCTCCGCTGGAAACACACACACACACAAAAACAAGAGAGAGTCAGCGAAAACAGAGAGATCGACAGGCAGGAAGACGGAGATGAAGAGAAATAGAGCGAGAATGATGAGATGGGAAGAAACAGTCCAGCGGCGTAGAGGAGAAGATTAGGTGAGGGCCACACTAAATCTAGAAAGCAATCCCCAGGCAGGAATCTCACAGTGGAGCCAGAATCTGTATTAAAAAAGCTTGTAGGGATGAGTGCTGATACTGATAGGATCACAGTACATCGCATGACTAAATATAACTCGGCAGCTCAGTTTAAATCAACAGGAGACATGGCAAGAGGAAGTGGGACAAAAGGAGATATGTTTGATTCTCTCCATTTTTCTTCTCCTTTTCTTTTAAAAAACAAGAACTCGGGCATCTGTGTGCCACGTCGAGTGAGTGGAGGTGTGGACGGTTGTGCG
This sequence comes from Spondyliosoma cantharus, assembly GCA_900302685.1. Lineage (NCBI taxonomy): Eukaryota > Metazoa > Chordata > Actinopteri > Spariformes > Sparidae > Spondyliosoma > Spondyliosoma cantharus. The sequence continues at coordinate 9,857 of OMLP01029009.1, read as the reverse complement.
TTGATCGTGATGAAATCAGCCTCCACCCCCCTTGGGACCCTCGCCACACCCGCAGGGAGAAGAGCGAAACGAGCCGCGTGTGACTGATGCTGAGCTCCTACGCAGAGAGCATTTACAGACATTACAGAGGGACAGGATGTGTTTTTCTGCCGTCGTGGGTCGACGCCGAAAAAGGGAGGATCCTCTCTCCACTTATCCCTCCTCCACCGAGAGGTCGGGGACCTCCGGGCCTCGAGATTCAGCTCATTGATTTGCTGATCGATTCCTCTCAGTCGTTTCCAACTTTTTTTGGTCCGAAGCACCTACCACTATGAGGCAATGTACCTCTTGAAACACACCCGATCGGACAAATGCCGCTCGTGGGCCGCCGCTCCGGGAAATCAATTGAGAATAAAATGCCTCATTTGGAAACTTTCCCTTGTATTACAAATAAGGTTTGGCTAAATGTGCCTCTTAAGACATCACGGGCCACAAATAAGCCATGCAGTTGCAGAAACTGCTCGTTTTAACCCGACAGTGTTTATAATTGTTCAAGAGTATCCAGAGGTGTTTTGCGTCGGACGCCCTCGATTTCCACAAAGTAGCCAGCATTCAAGTTTGTGCAATCTCGGAACACAGCGCACCGCCTCCAGAATGCATTGCACAGCTGAGACGGTGAATGGAGGGGTGTGAAAACAGTGGATCCTGTGGACGCTTACTTTACTAGTTCCACCTGCCCCTTATTAGTCTTCCCTGTCTGCATCTTTCCCTCTTGCCTCGTCAGTTCGTCTGTTTTGTTCCCTCCTCGTGTTCCCCGAGCTCCATCCGGGTTTATTGGCCTGTTTGGTTTGGTTTTGTTTTTCTCTTATTTTCTGGATTGCCCGAGTCTGTTTTTGTCAGTTTTTGTTGCCTGCCTTTGATTTTTTTTTTTTTTTTTGGGACTTCAGCTTACATTCATTATTAAAGCTGCCTTTTGTTCTTTCATCCATCCGTCTTGGTGTCTTGCATTTGGGTCAGCATAGAAAGTCTATTTTTATAGGGTTAACGCTATAGATGTTTTGTAGTTTACCAGATGTTCAAAAATGTTTTTAGCTACTTCAGAATCCTTCCAGGTCTCCCCTTATAGCTGAAGAAGTACCAGTACCCCTGATTGAGACTCACTGCACCAGACAACTTGATGATCCACCCCACCTCTTAATTTGCAGGTATGTCGCGTCTTGCGGCTTATTTGACCTCGGAGCCGAGTGACTACTTAGCTTTGGATAAGCTTCCTTGAACGCCCCTTGTCTATTTGGACAAATCACCGGACTAATTGAACATTTGTGGCAGCTTCCTGATGTATCTACAGGAAGATCAGATGGGGGCTGTGTTTGTTGTTTTAATTATGCAAATAAGAACGGCACATTGGTGCATTTTAATTTGAGAATTTGCTTTTGCTAATTCAATTACACAAACGTCTGCAGCAGAAATTATTAAAAGGGAAATGAATTAAAAAACACTTGTAAACTATTACATTTAAAGTAATTTGTTTTGTTCAATTTTGGCTCAAAAATCAATATAATTTCGAGCCCGATAAATAAATCTCATCACATTTTATCTGCAGCCTTGCAGACTTGCGGTTTGGAAATCATAAGTAAATATTTCAGAAGCTGTTCAGTATTCATTCAACACTGGTGTGTGGTAAGAATTCACATGATGGAATCAGACATACAGGACCGTCCTAACAAACGAAACATGAGTAAACATGTTGTAAACTGTATGTTCAAGGTTGCAAATCGTGAACAAAAAGGCATCCAGAGCCGCTTTCTGTTTTCCGAGTTATGCAGCGAACGACTGCATGTAAATGTGTTCAGCAAAACCTTTTGAAATGTCAAATTAAAAGCAAAAAACAGAGTCGAGCTGGAGATCAGAGGGCAGAAACTTATGAAAGATGACTCTCCTGGAATACAAGTGAAACTGTGAAGTAAGGAAGCTCATCAACACATAAAAGCAGCATGTCAGGAAGAAGAGGACTGCAGAAGACATGAAGCTCATTAAAATAAAACACCAGCTAATTTGACATGTAGAGTTTCTGTGGCTGGGTGCATTTTTGATAAACACAATTTCGCACCGATACATTTAGAACATTCGAGGAGATGAAACCGATTATGTACCTGTGAGCTGATTATGTTTAGCTACGCAGAGGGTCTGCCAGACTGAAATGTCTCAACAACTTTTGGACACACCCATATTTCCAAGATAATGATGATGATCCCCTGACTTTTTAAGCTCGTGCCATTATCAGGTCACTAGTTTGACAGAGTTCCTGTCAAACTAGTGACATTCCCAGTCAACACCAGCTGCACTTGTGCTGTGCTTAGTTGTCTAACTAACACACCCAGCTGACAATAACTCTCTCTGTCTCCCTGCAGTCAACTTAAGCAAACTGATGACACAGTCAGATCGGCCAAACAAGATGGTTTTGATTGAATATGATAAAGAATAGATGTAGCCGATTGGTCTACACAAAATAATATGATAGGATACAATATGTTCGCATGACTTGAGCAGCTTCTATAATCTGTTGTGGGGTAAGTAATAATCTATATCGGCATTAATTAATTTGAAGTGTTTAAGTGTCATAATCAACCAGTCACGCTAGTCAGCTTTCACTGCATGATATCAGTCGTTTCTGCTTTAGACTGCCAGTTGGAAACCAACACAGGGAGGCAAACAGAATTAAGTTACATAATTAAAAAGAACCCAGACGAAATTAAAATCCTGGCGCCGTGCCTGGTAATGATAGGTCTTCCTTGCAGCAGTGTTGCACACATTCTGTGTAAAAAAAAAAAGAAGAAAAGAGCTGCAGTTGCACCGGCACAATGACCTTTAACATCCCACACCATTCTGCTGCTCCTCTGAGGCCAGTCAGCGACAACAGGACCTTACTGTCCCCGCAAAAAATCTCGTCAACAACCTGTCAAACTGTTCCGCTGTCGCTGTACTGCGCCCTGCTGAGTGAACACCGTCAGACATGGACACGCACATACTTTGCAGAGCCTCCACTGCTTTTTATTCGTCTCAGATATTTTTCCCTCGGCACCGCTCTTGTGTTGTTGCTTTTGAAGATCTCGTTTCTGACCAGGAGTGATGATGATGATGATGATGATGATGAAGATAATAATAACCCTGTGCGGCATTACAACCCTGAACGGAGCACGTCCGGGCCATGGGCTCCCTCCCCTTCTGTCCTATTTCTTTGGTGTTTTTAAAGCAATTTGCTACTGGGACTCTACAACGGCAGTGCAATAGAGACGACAGGCGACAAAATGGGCATAATGACTCGCCTTGGGGAGGGGGGAGACGGTGACAAAGAGCGCTGGAACTGTGAGGCAATTTTGACCTCGTGTGAGTTCAAGTACGAGGTGACCTGAAGACAAGAGTGTGAGCAATTTCAATCCAATGTGACAAACCAGAGAGAAAATACGTCTTAAAGGATGTAAGAGGAGCATCTTGACGGTGGAGGAGAAATGACTGTCACTCAACTCTCAACTGATTTGATTGTAGCCTGAAATACCGCAGCCATCAAATACACACCCACAACACCCCCTGGTGTATCGCCGAGCACTGTCATGGCCTTTTCAATAAACTACTAATTGTGTTTTATCCTCCTGACACATGCAAGCGCTCCGCGTGCAATGCGGCGCATGAATCTCCACACTTGCTGCATTATGCATAAACTCCACGTAAATGCCATATAAATCCACAGAGGGCGACGCGTCCATCATAACGTATGGATTGAAAATGCTCAGAACACCCAACCTACCCACTCAGTACCAACAATCCCTTTGTGTAAACATGGTTAGTTTCTTTGTTTATGGAGGCCAAACTTTTTTATTTTACAGTCAAAATCCTAGCTTCTGACCCCACTCGCTCAGCCAACATTAAAGCAGAGCCTTAAATCTAAACAACAACCCAGAATAAACCTGCGAAAGACACAAATCCTCCCAACTGTGGAGAATCGTCCTCGTCGAAGTATTGTTGCGTGGGCATCTGCTCTTTTTAAAGCAGTACAGGAACACACACGCACGTATGGCAGACTCTCACCTACGGAAGCACACCCGCAACACAAGTCGAGGTAAATCTATTTTTATTGCGCTATTAATCTGCCTCTTGCTGTTGCACCTTCAAGCCCATTTGGGAAATCCGGATGACATATACATATAATTAAATCCTGGCACACACGCAACGGCTTCCAGGTAATAATTCGCAATCAGAAATGGTCTGCTGTGCAAACATAAAGGGGGATGATTGCTACAATTTATCCATCATACTTGAGCTCAAAATGAAGATAAAGGCACAGAAGGAGACGTGACTGGATGACTTGATACAGTCCCCTGCGGCCTGTGGGTGATATTTTTGACACATGCACCGACGCACCTGCACACAAAAAGGTGCATACGGAAGTTATTCAGACATACATTCAAAAAGGCGACGCACGCACACATTTATGCATGAATAGATATGAATAAATGCACATGTCTGCACAGCAGGTGAATGTACGAATGGCTACACGTAGACATGCATTCAAACAGGCGGACAGCATACATGTGCATCTGCATCCGCACGGTCACTCACTGATGCATGCCCACAGTCCCTCATATGCACACACACAGACACATATGCTTGTGCAAATAAACACCTCTTGAGGTGGAGATAAGCTGTGACGGTATGGCTCTGGATTCAAAGCATCTGCTTCAAAAGGCCAAATGCAGCAGTGTGCAGCGAGAGATGACAGGAAGGAACAGGGCAGTCTAGTCACACACTTATTCTTCCCACAGTTCACATCCACCTGCACTTTCAACTTGACTCACCCACTTGTTTAACCCGTTCAGAACCAGGAGAGATGCAGGTTTATTCTTATTCTTGTGTCTATTTATGCAGAGCTGTGTAAGAGAACATGAAGACGTTTCAATCAGATGGAGTTCGTCTGAAGGAAGGTCAGCCAATGGATGACAAGTTTTTTTTTCCCGTCTGTTGATGGTTTGACCTTACGGTGGGATCAAAGCAAAGAGTAGATCGTTATCTGAATCTGAAGGTTCATCATCTTAACTGTGGCTCGCCTGCTTCCTCTCAACATAACCCAACTCGGCTCAGCTGTAATTTGCCAGCAAATACTTTAACGTCATTACAGCTGACTGCTAATGTTAGCATGTTACATACTGTTGTCTTTTACGCAGCACATTTTTACTTTGAACTAATCAAATACTGCAGCTTGGTCAGTATTTGAGCTTCAAACAACCTTCTCCTCTGTGTCATGGTTTGGGGTTTGCTGTTGGTAAATTCCTGTTTTATTTTGTAGTTTATGTCCTCATGTGTGAGCTTTCACTTCGCCCCTTTGTCTGTTTCCATTTTTCTATGCACACCTTTGTCTCATTGGTTAATCAGTTTGCATATTATGACATGTGGTGACTTTAGGACTGATGCTTGGTTAGGTTATGGAAAAGTTCATTCTACAGAGTACAGACTTTTTTTTTTACTCAAGTTAATTTACTGCTACCTAACCCTAACACAGATTAAAAACAAATCCCTCTTGACTCATGGTCATAAACAGGGCATGAACCCCAGTCTCCAGAGGAAAAGTCCCATGTATCACCAATCCAACCACCCCAACCTGATTTGTACTTGTACTTGTGATGCATCAAGAAGTGATGCTAGAGGGGAACGTACAGCGTCTACATAGAAGCAAAGGACCACTGCCCGTACACCCACCAGCTCAATTGCAAACAGGGTTCAGCTGTAAATCATGTCATCACACCTCCTTTTGTTAAGTTAAATAGCTAATTAAAACCAAACTTCTCAGAAAATTTTACATTTGAAGATAAAATGTTTGAAGCACTTTATTACATCATAAGCAGGAAGCTGCACCTGCTAACATGTTAACACAGGAGGCTTGTGACTTTGTCTTTAAGAGAGTTGCCAGTTAGGAATCTAAAAACCTACACAACGGTGCTTCAACAACTATAAAGAAACAATCACGGCACAGAAGGGATCAGTCACACTTTTCAGTAACGCCTCTCACATTGCTCTGAAGGACTAATTGATAAGCTACTGAGCTGGTCGAAATTTATGTGACTCCAAGGTTGCTAGTTTTCAGAATAATGCGGCCAAATGAACTAATTGCCAATTGAACAAAGCAGTTCAGGAATATACTGTAAGCACCACACAGAGGGGAATAGCTAATGGGTCCTCTTTGTTGGACAAAGGAGGAAAATGAAGGTTATTGGCTCCGGCTCCTTTCTTTAGTTATAGCAGTAATAAATATCACCAAAGCAGATATATTACATGGGCATGAGCGGTTCAATAATGTGGCTGGCCTCTGGGGGGGTATGGTCTCAGCCAAGTCGTTTCTTAAGGCTTTATATCTCGCATACGAAAAAAGGAAACATATGCATACTCTGGCGCCCATCATTACATTCCCATACACTGCTTTCCCTGCACGTCTGACAGAGGCGGACTGTGTTTTCTAGAATATACGAGCGCTCAGATCAAGGATAAGGTATTCCAATAGACACTGCCTTCTTATCGAAACATTACACTGTGTATATATCTGGTTGGGAAACTTGATTGCTCCTTGGACTATGTTGACTTCTGTCATGGTGTTGCAGACGTGATGTATTAATAGATGATTTTCAGTGATCTATTAATAGCACCCCGAATTCTGTGTCAGTCAGTTGTTGGCCTAACTATTTTTAAGCTTGTTTCTCAAACAGAAAACTGGAGCAGCGATGATTTTTATCTTCTTAGAAGTGTGTAAGTTTAAACTGAAAATAGATCTGGATTGAGGAATATGTCCTTTTTCTCTCTTTCACTGACACACTCACACACACACACAGCCTACACACATAACTGCTTTCATGCCCAGGATCTTGTGATATGACACTTTGTGCCTGTGTGAGCATTTTTAAAAGACAAATTATTGAACTGCAAAATCAATAGACCTTCTGCTCGGTGTGTTCAATTGGTCACGCTGGGAACTAACATTAAGGCAGTTTTCAATACATTTTCCGGAAAAGCTAATTTGGTTTGTGTTTTTTTATTTGGAAAAAAAAATGGACGTGTCAATGATATAACGACCCTTGTATTACATACAGCACGTGGATTCACTGTCTCAGTAAAGTGCTTTTTATTGTGGGCTACACATCAAGTCGGGCGTAAAATCAATAGAATATTAGTCTTTATGTGGTGCAGCTAATCTAAAATATTTAACCACATTTATACTATTGTGCAGAACACATCATGGATCTTCATGTAGCTCGCTCTCTATAATTTTTGCTTGAATGCTGACCTGCAGCCGAGCTTACAACGGGCCATTTAATAAGCTTGTGCGACCGGCCTCCGTAATGGCTTCTCTTTTTTCGCCTGTCACACGGGCATCAAGCAGGTTAGCAAGAACAGGCTATATCTTACAACACACTGTGTCCATCTGGTCTGAATATAAATCAGGTCCACTGAGTGACGGTGAGCATTTGTGGCTTTAATTAATTCCAATGTTCTCAGATTATTCCAGCCCTGCTTAAACAGATGCGTCAGTAATTTGGTGCACTCTCTCTGCTACATCGGGTTGTTGTTGAGACTGATTGTCCAACAATCCAAGATACCCTTATTAGAAAGGAGAAAAGTTGAGGTCAGAACAGCCTTGGCAAAACCTGCACAGGGGTTCGAAATGTTGTTTTTCACAAAATGAGTGAATTAATTCATGAACACTTAGGTCATATTTTAGGCAATAAAGTAGTCTAAGCCAAGTCACATTGAGTGAGACTAAAAAGAAAAATCCTCGGTGAGGAATCGGCTGTACATTCTGTACAAATTCCACCATCAGAACCAGATGAAACAGAATTTCAAAAGCTTGATGTAAAATAGATATATTGAAGGTTAAACTACAGTGCGTACATCAATTAAAACAAACAACATGAGTGAAAGAATGGAAGCGTGGGCGGTGTGTTTTCAGCCACTGACCGCTGACCTTATGATAGTAGTCGGAAATAAATATAGCTTTGTTGGGTAAACAGGGGTGTAGCTGTGTTTGTTCTGGAGAGCGGATGAACTGACATAGTGTTTATGTTTTGAACCTGCACAGCGAGCTTCATTTAAGCCTGCATTCACTGATTTTTTTTTGCCAATGGAAACAAGTTAGGAACGTAATATTGATTGTCACATTTCAGGTTGATGTGATTCACTTATTTGCAGCCATTTTACAGAGAAACATCAACATGTATTTATATAATGTTTCCATCCACCTGTTGAATACAAGTCCAGCATATATATATATATATATATTGTATATTGTAGTCCTCTCTTTGGCGTTATCTTTGTTCTCCCTTCCAAATCCTGAGGGAAATATCGGGCTTTTTACTTTTTAAACACCCCACTTTGTTCACCAGCTAATCACCAACTGTTTCTGTCTGCTGAGCATGTAGTGTACTGAGAGGTTTTTGGAGCTTTTTCTCTCGAAACAGCTGCCTGCTGTGGTCGAGAACAATGCTGAGTGTGATTTGATCGATCCGAAACAGTACATTTGCAGGCTGAACTGTTAAACTATGTGCTTAAAACTCACTACAAAGCCCTGTAAAGCCAAGCAGAACTCAGAAAGTAACACTTAGCACCATGCTGCCGTTATTTTACAGTAAACACTTAAAAAATAGGGTCTAGCAATATTCTAAATGTTTGATATTAACGAACGTCCCCTGCCCGTCCACCTCAAATCTAACAAATACCTTGGCTCCAGCTGGTCATCCAAGGTGTGGGCACCTCCTAGCCCTCCTGTCTGCCAATAGGGTCAAAGAGAAGAGTATACTGAGCAGCAGGAAGCCGTTACGCTTTGGAGCTACCTCCAAAATCCGGCAGTATCTGGAGTAATTTGAATGCTTGAAACTGATCAGGCAGTTTATTTTAATTTGTAGCGATCAAGACGAGGCCTGGATCAGGGGAGCACTCATCACCTGCCATCTCTAAATGAAGAAGGGCAGCATGAGTGTGGGCTAAGTGGGTGGTAAAGAGGGTAGTTGACCAATATCACTCAAATTCAACCGGTCACAAACAAATTAAGCTTTTATGTTTTAACTTCCCTTTCTTATCCCTGACACTGTTCCTCTGCACCTCTTACTATAGATCTCTCTCAGTTGATGTTTTCTCCATCTCTTGCGTCGCTTCTCTTCAGCTCCCTTATTTCAGATTTCATCTCCTCGCTCGTCCTGGAAGTCTTCTTTACTCTTTCTTCGGAAAAACAGCGATCCGATAGCAGTCGTGTTTGATGTTATTTATGTGCGTCACAGCTGATTCATGGCTTTGCACTTAAGGTGTCTGCAGAGCTCCAGAGACCATCCTTTCAGGCTATAGCCACACTTATGTGGTTAAAATTGAAAAAAGCAATACACATCTCAAAACTGCCCTGTCTATTCTGCTGTTGTAGGACTCTTTCTATAAGCCTGTAACCCCTATTGAGTTTGTGAAAAAACTGGAAATCGGAAGCTGCATTTATCAGTCGTCTGTTGGTAAAGGATCAAAGGACTATGTGACATTTTGGAAAACGATTTGCTTTCTGAAACATGTTATTGTGGATGAATGTGTAAGGAATTTTGAGAGCAGTGTCAAGTGTCTTACATGGTCTTTATTAATTTCATGTGTAAATACTGTTTGTTTGAAGCAGGAACATGGATGAATTGCGGAGACTGTCTGCTCAAACACAGCTTATTATCTCTTGTGGGTGTGTTGTGTGCATGAGTTCTCCAACTGATGAAGACCTAGCCCATTGTATTTGATCTGAGGATAGACTTTGTAGCGTAAAAAGCCTACGGGCAACACTTTTAAGAAGAGCTATTCTCTCGCGCTCCTTCTTT
>OMLP01029008.1:0-14658 GCA_900302685.1 Spondyliosoma cantharus | reverse complement strand
CAACAAAATTAAAAAAAAAAAAAAAAAAAAAGAGGGGAGAAAACAAGAAGAGCGAGGGAAGGAGAAGAGAAAGGAGCAAAATCCTGCGAGCCAATCAGATGACTCAGGCGGTTCCCTGCTTTTGCACCCCTTCACCCCCGATTAGTTCTGCCCGTTACTTCTGCTCCGACAAAGTTCCCGCAGCTCTGCTCATTTGCAAACAATGCTGACGGCGCTGCTGGTGCGACGCTCCACCTCCCACCTGCAGCCTCCGAGTCCAACCCTGCAGGGAGGTCTGTTATCATTGCTGGTGAGGAACCAGTCAAAACTCACTTTATACCCACATCATAATGACACAACTTTTCCATGTGGGTGTTTGGACCGAGACGAGTTTCTTTGTGACTGAACGCTTATAACGTTTGGAACGCAGGTTTTTAAAACACGGAAAACCTGCTTAAAAAAAAGGCCGCTGACTTTTTATTCCACTGCCAGAAGATCAGTTATATTCTGGTGTTTCACGTTCAAAGTCACCGTCGCGATAATGTTTCTATCCTCGTTCAAACTTAACTCCTTACTGGTTATTACAAAGAGACAGAGGAGGACGCAAACCACTTTTCAATAGAAACCTCCGTCGTGCCAGAGATGTCGGCTGTGACGCGTATCCGCCGCCTTCAACCGAGAGCCAATCGTCCGCGTTGTGGCAGCCGGAACCGGGAAACGCATCAGCCAATCGTGTTGTTGCACTGGTGCCAGCGCTGGTGCGGCTGCAGACAAACTTTGAAGAGGAGGATATCGCCCTCCTGCACAGGATAACGAAGATTTAAGGCGTCACGGCATGAAAGAAGTCGGGGAAACATGCGCGTTAGTGAACCTTCAACTGCTTTCAATCAGCCACATCACTCCATCAAAACTATGCATGCATCCCTTTTATTCCCTCTTTTAATGTCCTCCCTTAAATTCCTGTGTCAGGCTCCCTCTCCTGTGTGTTTTTCCCTCCCCTCTCCTCTCCCCTCTCCTCCCCTCTCCTCCCCTCTCCGGCTCCCTTCCACGCCGACTTTGTGTTCAGGATGTAGCTGAACACCGTGTTCTCCTCCAGTCTCATGTTTGTCTTCTTACTTTGGTATTCGGCCTCAGAACGAAAGTTGCGCAGAGCCAAAGATTTGTTTTCTCTCACATTATTATTCCCCAACTTCAGCGTCTGTTCCTCACATCATTGTTCCAGCCACTTCTCCCTCTTCACTTTTTCTGACTGTAGTATTCATAATAGCTGGAAAACATTCGCCGGGCGACCGCGTTCACTTTTGAGGTTGAAGCCTATAAACTCTATAGCAGGGCTGCCCAAAGTGAGGCCCGCGGGCTAAATCTGGACCCACTGTGAGGTTCGATTTGGCCTGGCTGACTTTTTATATAATATAAATTGCTGTTTAAAAAGGTTAGAAACATAAAAAATGTGGTGGTCCAAAGCTTCTCTGCAACGATGGTAGTCCGGCTAGCTGCACGGCTAACTGAGCTAGTAAGCTAACGGTAGCTACAGTCACGGATGTGTAAAAAGAATACAGTTAGCAGCAGTTAGCCGTCATTCTGGTGATATGCTGCCCCTGTTTTGAATGTATGAATTCGAGGTGGCCGATGTGACGTAAACGCGCTCTGTGAATCAGCAGGATCACCAATTATAATGTTTCATGGCGAGCAGAGCGACACGTCAAGCAGGAAGTCAGTCAATTAAGTGAACTTCGGATCTCAGCGTCACTGAAACAGGCATTCGCTTCAGTACTTTGTAGGTTCTTGTGCCATGTAAAAAGATCTTGAAAGTAAAAACAGAAGCTCGTCTCTCCCACAGAAAACACTGCTCCCGAAACGCCTCGTCAGCAGTCGCACCTTTAATTTCTTGACTTGGCGACATCACGCCACATCACCACGTCACACGTCTGCAGAATTTATGCTTAGCGGCTAGTTAGCAATCAATTTAGCACAGCTGCTCTGTTGAGGCGTGTGTGAGCTGACCAATCAGAGGAGACTATGTATTCAGGAGGGGGGGGGACTAAAACAGACTGGACAGTAAAGATAACACAATGAACCTGAAAATGAGCATAACATGTCTCCTTTAACCCTGAGCTGCAGAGCCTGGCGTGCGATCAGACCGGACCATAATGCAACACTCGCTGAAGTAGCCGCTCGTACGATGACGTCCAATCTAAAACACTCAAATAATCTATAAGCTCATTTGATGAAGTCAAACCCGCATAAGATGCAGAGAAACAACATCCCTGCCCTTGTACACGCTAAGTACAATACAGGCTCACGTCAGGCCTGAACACGAAATGTCGAGCTTGATGGATGTCGGCGCGGGTCACGTGGGCGCACTCTCATTATTTGACATGTCCGTAAAAATAGCCGCGCTCGCTGGGATAGTGTGGACGACAGTAATCCCCTGATCTCGCTCTGCACTAGGCCACGACCGCATCTCGTCCGCGCCAGGCCGTCCAGATGGCGGGGTAGGGATATCCGTCCCATCTGCCAGCCCAGAGAAGCGCAGGAGGCCAAGCAGATTACCGCTTCGCCGAGACACTGATCTACCAGCATACCTCCAGTCCTCCACCGAGTCTGGGCGGCGCGAGCGAGAGAGAAAGCGAGACGGACGCACTGGAACGTTGCGTCTATGTGAGTGTAACGGTGTCTGCAGGCTTCAGGCTCTGGCGCACAGATGTAAAGAGAGGAGGGTTCGTCGGTGTTGAACTTGCAGTGTGTCGCAGTCTGGCCGCTGATCCCAGAGTGTGAATTTTTTTTTAAAGCTGGGGGTGGCTGATCAGGAAGGGAAGGGAAGGCGCGCTGTGTCTGTGTGTTACAGAGTGCGGCTAAGAGGATTAGCTAAACGCCTCTGCCTAGCCTGGATACCCAGAGCTGTGGAAATCCCACTGCAATCACAACCCCCACCCTGCACCCACCTCGCTCCAAAATACACCGCTCGCATCTGAAACCCTGCCGCTCCTGCTGACCTCCATCCGATTCAACCATGTCCAAAAATGGGAAAAAAATGAAGTCAAGCTTCCACTAAAAAACACACATGTCATCCAGCCTAGCAACAAGGAAACACCAAACACAGAGCCCAGTCCTCTCCGGAGAAGTCCGCTCCTCTTAAATACATCACACAACAATTTCACTTCAAGGAGAGAAGCGGTCTAGACAACACACCAGAAACCATTAGGCTCACCAGCATGAAAATAAAAACACCCCCAGAGAGCTGCAGGGCCTCAAACTAAGTCCCAAGAAGGATGGGTGTTGAAACATGAAACATTTATCTTTTAAAAGGGCTAAAAGCCTCTAAATACATTGATGCCATAGACCGGTTGGCGGACCTTCATTGAACCCAGATGTGCGCTTGCCGGTTCACGGAGACAGGCGCGCCTTTAGACTCAGATCCATCGGCGCAGCTTACGAGTGTCAGCGCTGTCGGAAAGCGGTGCCAAACTGCTGGCAGCCGACTCCTCCAGCTGCTTCATAAAACACAGACGCTGACGCCGTGACCGTGACCGTAAACTCTAAAAACGGACGACACGGGCAAGAGGAAGCCCTTGAACATGAACGCGGAGCGGAGGATGTCTGAGGTGGAGCTCTCAAATATAATACAGCTGTTATGGGCATGTATGAAAAGCTCTGCCCTCCCAGTCAGAGACAACAGCAAAAAAGTCCAGGACAGGAAATCATAAAATCCTCTTTCTTTCGCCAGCGTCTCCCTCTCTGGACCAATCAAAACGTACTGGACGAGGGGGGGGAAATGTCTCTTTCCTTGGCAGGGAAACATGCAAACCGTCTGGCTGGAGTGTGTGTGAGAGTTAACGGGGTGATGGGGTGAGTGTGTCAAAGGTAGATTAAAGGAAACAGACGAAGAGCGCGATGAAACCTCCAGCTGTGCCAGCAGCTGTAGCTCGTCCCCCCGAAACACGAAAGGGGAATCGGGGTGACGCCGATGACTGCCAACAGTTCGTAGCTTAGGGCCGTCTCCTGCGGTGCAATCAGCCCTACATGGTGCTGCAGACGCCGAGGCAAACATGATCGCTGCGGGCTGACAGGCCCACGCACACATGTGGAGGAAGACAGATAGAGGGAGAGAGAGAGAGAGAGGGACAGAAACAGAAGACTTAAGTAATCTCCAAAGTCTATTTATGCATCTCCGTTTCCTGAACAGTCTCGAGTTAGTCAGCAGGCGCAACGAGTCAAACATCTGGATGACGATATGTTTCAGGGTACCTTTAACATCGCGTCAGCACCTCGGCTACTGTCCACGGAGCCTGGGGATCAAAAAGGTCCCCGTCCACTTCCAGCCGGCTCCAATAAATATCGACATTCCTCCCACCGCCAAATTAATTGCCGGGTTTCCGAGCACGCAAAGACTAACGCGACTCCCACGGGAGGAGTGGGAGTGAAGTGGTGCTGCTGTTTAAGAGCGTATCGGATCTGTGCAGCCTCCTTCAGATTGCTCGACATTATTGTCGGAGTCTTTTACAGTTACAGTCCACGCCCCCCAATTAATGCTGCGTACACACAACTGAAAATATGTACAACAAAAGAACAGAAATAGAAAATAAGGACTGCAAAGTGTGGTAAAAAAAAACATTATGTTGCAGTTATTTTGACAGATATTGTAACTGTGAACAGAAGAAAAGAAGAAACTATTAACCTTCAATTAAAATCCTGATGATGCGACATTATTCACAGTCTGTATCAAACAAAACATCTTTTCTTCCATCGGGAGAAAAAGATGTGCGGGCCAGAGCCTCTCTGCAGCTCTGCAGTACTTTATTATAATCCTGTTTTGTCACATATTTTATCTTTCACACTCTCTGAGCAGATTCTCGCACGCTGCCTAACTTTAAAAAAATCCTTTTTTTAATGCCTGATGGAGGTTTAGAGCTGAAACATCACAAATAACTGTGTCAGTTTGCAAGTTAGACTGAATCGGAGCTTCTTGTGATTTGGATATCACACTCTGATTGTGCAGCCTATAATCATTTAACCTTCAATTATTTCCTAAAGGAATGTCTAGAAGGTCCAACATGATACCTTGACTTTGATAACGGACCCTTTTTTCGATACCAATTTCATAAAATCCGCTTTAACAAAAGATTACGTCGCACATACACGAGGTGAGCCACGTCTCTGGGTGCAACCTGGTGTGTTTTCACTGACACTCATGAGATTAACTCCTTCAGGATTTAAGTTTGGTACAGAACGGTGAACTACTTCTTCGATACTCGATATAACTGAGGCAATTTCGATGCCCAGACTCAACAGGAAGACTTGAAATAGTCTGTGAATTTGTGCCAATAAACACAATATTGCATGAGAGATCGTTCTTTTTTGGGTTTAAACTCCTCATCGCCAACTATAACTCATGTTGCATTATTTACAATTCGTCCACCAGAGCCATCTAGTTGGCTGCATGAATCTACTGGTGTGGATCTGCTTGTTGCCGAGCTGTGCGCAGCAACCAGATCGATCGTGATCTCAAGCTGGCCACAACGTACTGAACAAAACTGACTGGATGAAAAGTCAGGCTCTCGCTTCCAGCTCATCCTCTGAGCACCGCTGACATCTGTACGACACGTCGTGCCAAAGCAAGTGACAACAAACCGACACTGCCGTCCACTACGACCGCTTCCAATTTACAAATCACACGAACCAGCTGAGAGGTTTAAACCATCAAACGTTCATCAGCACTAATCTGAACCGCGCTTCATTAGTCTCTCGTCGCACAGAAGTCCCAGCGCCCCTCGTACGGTCGGCGGGCCGAGAAGGATGACGTTAATCCTGAAGTTAATGTCGCTGGGAGACGAGCAGAAGAGTGAGTGGGCGTATGGTTGACACACTTACTGAGGATTTTATGCATCTCCAGCTGTAAAACTCAATACGCCCTCCTCTCTCATCTCTCCGTGGTCCATCTATCATTCTGATGTTTTTCCTCCATTTTCACTGTAGACAGTCTCTCTCTCTTTGAAGCCTGCCCCGCCTGAATAGTCTTTCCCCATGTTTTATTGAAGCGGCGCTGCCGGCTGCCAGCGTCGAGCGGGTTGACCCCGGTCCACCTCGTTTTCATCTCGCACAGCTCACGCGCGCTCGCATCAGGAATCACTTAAGGTGACTTGATTTATCGGCGCGGCGGTAAACTCTTCTGTTACCGGAGTTAAACAACCGGTGAGAAGGTGCGAACACCGCGGCACAGATTCATCTTCAGCCGCTTTTCTCTCTCTGCAGTGAGTGGTTGGTCAGTGAAGTCATGTCGGCATGTGACCTGCGAGGTCAGGTGGCTACCAGCTGCCACTCTCTGAATATCCCTGGTGTGTGTGTGTGTGTGTGTGTGTGTGCTTCTACGCCCATGTGATTGTGTTTGCCGGCGGCGTGTAGGGAACCATCGCACGCCGCTCCGGGTTTCCGCAGGGTTTGTTTGACCTACATACTGCTGTCGACGATCAGCTCCAGAGAAATCTGTGTTAATCAGCCGCCTCTCATGCCGGCCTGTCTGCTGCCACTAGCAGGGTGACAAAGCAGATCAGCAGACCTCATTAAGACCGAAGAAACAATAAGCTCAGATTTTCACTTCTCTGAGCCGACTCTCCCCACCCGAGCTGCCCCCACCTCCACCATCTTAGAGGGGCAGGATTGTGTCTTTGCGAGTTATATTTGTGCCTCAAATTCATCTCTAAAAGAAAGTAATGTCAGGTGACTGGACGTGGCTATCTTTATCTTACCTTTCTTATTGTTATCACTAGGGGTGAGACGATACATCGATCTGGATCGATAACTCGATTCAATGATCGACGATCCAACAGCGTCAATGCAAAGTGAAAACATCGTTTCATATCGGCGGCAATCGTTAAGATACGCCTTTATTTTGTCATTCTTTCTTTCTGTGTTATGTAAAAGAACAGATTCTTTCCCGTTTAAATGTCTGGAAACATTGATAGAATAATGTTTCCACTGAGGAGTTGACATAAATGTAGCTGATTGTGTTAAATGGGCAGATGATGTCATCTCATATTGTATCGAATCGAATCCAGACCGTATCGTGGCATCGTGGATATCAGCAAATATCGTATCTTTGTGCAAAGAATTGATTTAATATCATATCGTGATGACACAATTTACATCCCTAATCGTAACTTCATATGGGCGACATCAGACCACTTTCACACATCTCCTTCACAATAAAATTCCACTTCCTGTCGCACAGGATGACCACACACACATCCTGAAAATATACTCGACAGGTCACAGCACTTATTCAACTGTATTTCTCAGGGTGACAACAGAAACCGCGGCGGTTCAGACACGAGCTCGGAGCCTTCGGCCTGCCGAGGTGGATTCGTGAGCGACCTCCTGAATCCAGCTGCCTAGCAACGAGAGGAACCTGCGAGTGGTCGTGCAAAATAAATCCAAAAAGAGAAAATAGATGCTGTATCGACGAGCTCCACACAAACTCAGCTCAGCAACAAACATGATGTCGGTGCAACTCCGTCATCAGTTAGAGTAGCCGGACATGAATAAGCAGCGTGCAGAACAAATACATCTTCACAGAAAACAAGCTTACCTCTGGAGTTGGTAGCCATGTCGGCCACCTTCTGAAAGGCATCTAAAAAGGCCACTGCTGCCAGAATTGTGGTCCTGTAAATACATGAGGCACATAAAAACCTGAGTCTATAGATGTTGTACGCGACTTCCTTTCAACAAGCCGTCTCTGCTCACTGGAACTACGTCTCACCTGAGTTGCGAGTGCAGTTTCGTGGCCTTGGCACTGAAGTCCTCCCACACAGGGTACGAGCTCTGAAAGGAAAAGTGAGACGGATCAACAAACTTTAAGTTAACTGCGAGGAGACACGATGTTCTCCGCAACAGATCGTGCAATCTGGCGCGGTTTAATAACGTTTCAATCAGCTGGATTTTCTCCATAATTGCCACTAATAAGATGCTGAGCTGCAATAAATCAAAGCGGGCGTCTCGACTCGAGGGTTAAACACAGGTTGCCGTTCGAGCTCCGCGCTCCGACTTGTCTTTCGTAAAAAGGTCAGCGTGATTTCTCAGAGCACACACGTGATGTTATCGTCCTCAGTCGGCCTCCCTCGAGTCTGGAGCCCACGTGTTTATACGCTGGATCTGCATAAGCTCTTATATCAGTGTTTATGTGCACGGGGGCAGGTAGTACGGGCCAGTCTTTGAAAAAGGTCTGGATCAGATTTACCCCGGGATCATCACACGCCGCCTTAAGCTACAAGAGCAAGAAGCCAAACGTGAAACACATTCGAGGAGCTAAGATCCCATTAGAGCAGGAGCCCGGAGAGGAAGGGCACAACCCCGGTGCGCCTCTTTGATGGCGAGGAGCCGAGACAGGCCGCACATCCTGACCGCGCGAAGTCACTTTGCAATCTGGAAACGGTCGCCATCGTTTCGCTTTCTGCCTCTAACAAAAATGTTTGCCGTGAACCTCCTTCCCCGCCTCCCTGTCTGCACTTGACTCCAACAGGTGCCTAATTAACTTGTGTGGCCTGTGGCTCCCATGGGCGAGGGAG
This sequence comes from Spondyliosoma cantharus, assembly GCA_900302685.1. Lineage (NCBI taxonomy): Eukaryota > Metazoa > Chordata > Actinopteri > Spariformes > Sparidae > Spondyliosoma > Spondyliosoma cantharus. The sequence continues at coordinate 6,118 of OMLP01029008.1, read as the reverse complement.
GGGAGGGAGGCGAGGGAGGGATGCGCTGCCAAGACAGCTGAGGGTGAAGAAGCGGGTAAAGAGGAGCTACAGCGAGGGAAGGAGGGAGGGAGGGGGCTCATTTGTCTCTTCATCCACACCCAGAAGCTCCCAGGGAGGTGAGACAAACAGAGGAAAGGAAGGAGACAGAGAGGCTCTTCCTCCCACGCCTCGCCGTCCACGGGAGGGTGAGGTCAGAAGCATCATCCTCGGAGCCGGTCGGAAGTGTTGCCCAAGGACATGTTTGAAAAAAGAAAGAGAGAGGGTGGTTGCTTTCCCACGCATCACATCCATCACTGACCTAATTCCTGATTTTCTGATCCGATTCTTCTCCCCCCCCCTCCCCACCTCTCCCTCCGCCTCATCGCTCGTACCAACACCATTTTGTCCGCGGCTTTTTAAGTTTACTTAGCGGCCCTGCAGGCGGGTGTCACGTTAGGTGATTGTGCATCATACTGTAACATTGTTCACAATCGGCGAGATCAGCACAGGAAAGCCGTGTGCCGCCGCGTCGCTCCCGGAGGGGGTTAAAGCTGGTCTGACAGGCTTGCGCGGCCCAGCCAGGCGGCAGGAATGAGGTCAGATCTCAGACAGTGGACGTGGACACTGTGCTGACTAAGGGCTTCACTCTCATTCATCGGCACTGCTTATCAATACACAGGCTGCCTCTTTCCTCTCTCTCTCTCTCTGTCTGTCTCTCTCTGGCTCAACACAAAAGAGAAATATATGAAACCGACCCCGCCGCTGCCAATAGCCGAGGGCTGATTTCATCGGAGCCTGACAAACGAGGGCCCATAAATAGTCGGGTCCGAAGGCAGCGCGGCCCCGGAGAGCCAGGGATCAATAAGAAATCCGTTGGGTGGAAAGTGGAACGGCCGATGCTTCACTCGTTCGCCGTTATCAAACACTGTGCAGCCGGAGCGTCCTCCACAATGAGGAGCCACCGCCGCCGCCGGGGGCCCCCGATGAATACGTTCACACTTTCCATCTGTTGTGGTGAACAACAGACCACCCTGCTCCAACTTCCTTCACTTGACCCCCTCCCCCACACACACACACACACACACACACACACACACACACTGTCTCCTAGCAACAGTAACCATGTTCAGTTCTGTGGGCAGCAGAGTGTGATGTAAAGGCTGGCTGTGTTACCATGGCGATGCCCTCTGAGTGTGTGTGTGTGTGTGTGTGCGTGCGTGTGCGTGTGCGTGCACGCTCGTGTGTGTGTGCGCGCGTGCGTGCGTGCGTGCGTGTGTGTGTGTGTGTGCGTGTGTGTGTGTAGCCTCGTAGTTTCAGCTGCAGATGTAAAAGCAGCCAGTAAGCTACTGAGTCTAATAAATCAACAACATAGGGTGAGGGTCATAAATGTGAAGAAAGGAAATATTTTGACAGAAAAATTCAACCGTCCACCATCCACCAGCAGTTTTATCTGCTCGTTAACTCATCGTCAAACTCACTTCATTCAGACTGGACACAAACTGAGTCAGGGTCACCAGAACAGTTCTGGTTTGTCTCCACAGTCTCCAGGTCCAAATTAATCCTCAGTTCACAGTAGAGTGTGAATGAGAATATGAGAGTATTCTGGCTCTGCAGCAGAGTACAGTGAGCAGCAGTTAGCGGGTCTGGTCCTGGACATCTGGGGGCCCCAAGCAGGAGACGTTTTTGGGACTCTGCTTCTCTGTGGACAGTTTGGTACCGACAGAACCGGATACTGTGTGCAGTTAGAACCCTGATGCATTTAATCTCTACCTCTATCGACATGATGGGCCACGGTTCTGCTACTGCTAACAGAACACACTCACTGAAACACCTGAAGAAAAGCTAAAAAAACTTATTTATTTAACAATAATTGTGACAGAGAATAATGCAATTCATATTATTCACAGCTGTAGCTCAGTGTGGAGGGTTTGAATCCGTACATACTGTTCATGTTCGGACTTTCACTGTACGAGCAGCTCATCCTCAGAACCTTGAGTCCAGTGAGGGAAACTTCTCATCTTTGACCCTTTATAATTTTACACAATACCAACATTTGAGGCACAGATGTATTTTGCTTCCATAGATATCTTATAGATCATTAATAAAGTCATTAACCCTTCATGAGTGTTTTCTTAAGGTTTGATACAAAACTGTGTCACAGTCACTTTATTATGATCTCGTGCTCTTCAAACAGGAGAACAGTGAGAATGAATTTCATGGAAAGTGAAAGTTGTAACAAAGCAAATGTGCCTCTTTTCTGTCAGAATATCATTTCACAATCATCTGAGTGCATCAGTCAGACAACAAAACAAGAAACTGCTCTGCACATTTCAAACAAATGCTGCAAAAGCGTTTTGCTTCCTCAGTGTTCCTACTGTTGTGTTTGTCTTATCCTTGTTTTTCCTCATACTGCTTTGTATTTATGTTTTTCTCTTAATTCTATACAGTATATAGCAGTGGAACATGCATGGTGACCACATGAATTTCCCACTTGTGGAATAATAAAGTTTACCTTGACCTTGTGTGTGTTGGAACAAAGACTTTGGGTGGACAGGTGATGGCTGTTGATTGGTTGATATGTACAGACTTGTGAAGAATATGGCGTTCTGATGGTCTCTGTCTCTCTCTCTCTGCAGGTGCGCCATGCCGTTGGTGAAGCGGATTATTGAACCCAGATATCTGTGTCGTGGCACTCTGCCTGATGGGGTCGCCAGTGAGCTGGAGTGTGTCACCAACAGCACATTGGCTGCTGTCATCAAACAGCTGGGAGGACTCAGTGAGTGCTGATGTCATCACTTATGACTGGTGATGACATCTGACCAAGTTATCAACAGACAATTGATAACTTGGTCTGTATGTGCTGTCTGCTGATTACACGGTCTGTCTGTGTGCGCTGTTGATAACACAGTCTGTCTGTGTTGATGAGGTTTGTTGTCGCCGATGTGCAGGTCGTCATGCGGAGGACATCTTTGGTGAGCTGTTCACGGAGGCCAACAGTTTCTACCTGAGGATGAACAGTCTGCAGGAGAGAGTCGACCTGCTGGCAGTGAAGGTCACACAGCTGGACTCCACTGTGGAGGAAGGTGGATAAAATACATCCATCCATCATCCATCCATCTTCCATCCCTCCATCCATCCCTCCAAACTCAGGCTCCATTTAACCGTCACTCATTGAAACATCCAGTAATATCTGAATTATTTTCTTGGGGCAACAACTAACCTCCAACCTAAAGGGAAGAATCCAGCTCTTTGAGGTAAAAAGAAATGAGTCAGCAGCTCCCAGTCTGACACCACAGTCCAGAAAACCTCTCTGAGAGGTAACCAGACCAGACCAGGACTCTACTGGAACAGGCCATCACATACAAACAAAAGCGGTGACAAGGCACAATCTTGGTGCTTGTCCAATCAGAAAAAGCTGTTAGTTTGATTAGACAAGCATCAAATGGCTCATAGCTTGTGTAGCACCTCATGGCCACACAAGATACAAGGGACAAGGGACGTGGTCCTGAGGTCACAAGACAAACATGACTGAATGACCAAACTCCAAAGACCCCTCCAGTACCCCTGCAAGACCAGAGAGGTGGTCCACTGGAATCACTCCATCTGAATCAGAGCTGCTGCAGTCCAGATATCTTCTTTTCAGCACCTGGCCTTAATCTATCCTGTGAAGGCTGAGCACCTGTTTATTAAAAATGGAATCACAGACCCCAGTTGCTCGTTCACAGGCGAAGTTATCGAGCTACATGGGACATCAGAGAGACATTTTAACCAAGACAGCACTAAAATATTCAGAGCCTGGGTAAGGCTGGTGTCACAGTCAAGGTTTGTTTCTCCTCACCTGTTGACTAAAGGCACACTGAGTTTCTGCTTTAGGAACTGTCGAAGACCGCAGATGTAGTAGAGATAGGTACACACCTGTGATGATTGAAGACTATCTTGACTAAACAAGTGCAGCATGTCTGACCTTCTCAGTATGATGCCAAAGAATTAGTTCAACAAGGAGGCTTTGATTTATGCTGCTGGGCTCAGATTGTCTCAGAGAGGGAAGCTGGAACCTGAGCTACAATCATCCTGGAGACTCAGGAGTGAAGCTGCTGTCAGCTGGACTTGAGGATCCAGACTGGAGATTGGACACTCTCAGGTATTAACAGAGAACAAGAGCTCACACACAGTTTCTCTGTCACACTGACAAGTTGAGGAAAGACCTTGCAGACGTTTGGGTTTATCACCTGTTCCAACACAACACCAGGTGGTAACCAGTTTGACTCTGCGTCTTTGTGTGTTTCCTGTCTCAACATTAGTTTCCATAGTCAAGTGTTAACATGGACACACCCGACTGTCAGCAGTATCATTCATGCAGATGTTGGGCACCTGCTGTTTTTGGGGGCTAAGGCCACCAGGTGCTTCTCAGACGCTTCCTCCATAGTGTCAGTTCTCCAACACATCCGCCTCCACTGGACACCCAACAGGCAGCATAGCAACATGCCTGTCCCTGCGTGTGGTCTGTCCAAACAGTGTCTTCCCTGGTTTGAGGCCTTGTAACTGCTTTCTGGGGGGGAGATGACTCTACTGTCTCTCTCTAAGGTCCCTTAAACTTGATAATTTAAGAAGCCTGAGGTCAACAGACTGCACACTGTCTTTATGACCAGGTTCTGTTCCTGGAGAAACAGAAATGATGATGTGTCTGTTTCTGTCCATGAACAACGAATCAGCATATTAAATGCCAAAAACACTTATGTTTATTACATCCTCACTGTGTTGTGATGGTCATGTGTGTGTGGTGTAGTGTCTCTGCAGGATATCAACATGAGGAAGGCCTTCAGGAGCAGTACCATTCAGGACCAGCAAGTGGTGTCACGGAGCTCCATCCTCAACCCAGTGCTGGAGATGTACCAACACTGTGACAAACCACCGCCCCTCAACATCCTCACACCCTACAGGTTAGTTTACACCCCACCCCCCAACATCCTCACATCCTACAGATCTGTTTAAACCCCGCCCCTCAACATCCTCACATCCTACAGGTCAGTTTAAACCCCGCCCCTCAACATCTTCACATCCTACAGGTCAGTTTAAACTCCACCCCTTAACATCCTCACCCCACCACTAAATATGTGTGTGTGTGTGTGTGTGCGTGTGTGTGTGTGTGCAGGGACGATAAGAAGGACGGTCTGAAGTTCTACACTGACCCGTCTTACTTCTTCAGTCTGTGGAAGGAAAAGATGCTGCAGGCCACAGAGAACAAACGCAAAGAGAAGAGACGACAGAAGGTTCATCTATGTGTCTGTCTGTGTCTCAGTATAAAGGTGTCTGTCTGTCTGTCTGTCTGTCTGTGTCACAGTATAAAGGTGTCTGTCTGTCTGTCTGTGCAGGAGCAGAAGCATGTGGAGGAATCTTCGGGTCGGGAGGTGAAGAAGGTGACGTCTCTCTGATGTTCTGTCAAAAAATCTCGTTCAGGGAATTTAATGATTTATCGTTTTATTTTTCTGTTGACATTTCTTCTTCTTCTTCTTCCTGTGAAGGTTCGGAAAGCTCGTAACAGGCGGCAGGAGTGGAACCTCATGGCGTACGACAAGGAGCTCCGTCCAGATGCTCGAGTAACACCGTCACCTTACCACATGTCCGACGGCTCGATGTCACCTGACAGGTGGGTACACCTGAACACTGATACCCAGAAACCATGACATCACACCTTCTGTTTCACTTCATCTGAGATGATCTTGGTGTCAAAATGTTTTAAAAGCACAATGTCTGGAGACCTACCAATCGGGCTGATACTGCTGAATCTGAGGGCTGATCAGTTACAGAAGACAAACAGGAATGTAAACATCCATCAGCTGTGATGACGCCCTTTGTTTTGTTCATGCTGGTCATGTCTTTGCCATGATTTGCTGTTTTAATTAATGTGATTATGTTCTCCTGCACTGTAAGGTGTCCTTGGATGTCTTGAAAGGCGCCTCCAAATCAAATGCATTATTATTATTATTATTATTATGACACTTCTTGTCCGTGTCCCTCCAGGTCGGGGATGTCAGACGACCCCACCAGCTCCCACCTCTATGAAGCCCAGGGGCATGATGGGAAGGATCATGTGGCCACGGCAACAGGAAGTGGTCAG
>OMLP01029007.1:0-12783 GCA_900302685.1 Spondyliosoma cantharus | reverse complement strand
ATTACGTGGCTGAAAAACTAGTGTGACATAATGCTCAAAGCAGCATTAAGTTATAAAAACAGATAAGTTATTAAGATAGATACTTACAAACATACACTCTGGAGTGTTGATGGCTGACCCAGGTAGAGGTGCAAATGTGTGCCAGTGGGTTAGAATAATAGACAGCCAGGTGCACATGAGGACACTATTCATATGATAACTGCTGCCACACACTCTGGAATGTTGATGGCTCATCCAGTGACTGTTGTCATTGACGCCAATGCTGCTGCAAGTTCTTCCATTGTTTACCTTTTTATTCTTCTTCTAGTGCGTAGAAATAGCAAAGTCGGTAGCCTTTCCTCAGTTGCGACACCTCTGTTCAGGAGAAGACTGCAACTAGTGCCGCGACCACCACGCGCAAGTATATATAGTTACAGCGCTCCCGTGATGTCACGTTGTCGCGCGACAGGTCGAGAGCGGCGAGTATACTGGAGCCTTTACTCAGACATTTTCAAATCTTCTGAGCCAAACTCACCGTGTTTTGAGGAGCTACATGTACATAGACGTGTGATGAGCAAGAACCAAATATCTGCTAATCTTGTTGAATCGTTCTGTTTAAGGTGAAGAGATTGGGATGCTGGAGGACATGGAGGTTGGAATCTCAGACCTTCAGAGAGTCGTATTCCAGATCACAGAGGCCAAGACAGATGACCTCAGTGACCTCCAGCCTTTAGTGTGTGGCCGAAGGTAAAAGACATTATCTCCATCCCTGTCTGCTTTTTGTGCTTACACATTTTCAGTTAGCCTGTGTGATAAGGGCTATATCCTAAAGACAAAGCAGTTGAGTACTCCAACCTATGAACATAAAAATACAGTAGCCATTAAAGGTTGTAAGGTATCCCATCAATAATACGCTACAGCAATGTATCACTTTTATCAGTAGAAAAAATAATATTAACACATTACTAAACAGATTTGGGTGAAATTATTACATTTACGATGTCACGAAAAGCGTTACCATCCAACCTGCTCATCAGCAACGTCATATACAACATCAAATATGTCATATACAAGTTTTTATCATTCGATGTCTTTTTGAAGACTTTGTAATATAAATCTGTCATGATAAATCCAGTGCTGATTGTCCTCTGTGATTATTGATCTATTTTGAAAACAGTTATTGTTTTTGTTAGCAGAGCCTCGAGGGCTCTGGGCTATACAATATCACCCACCTCTGGATTTGTAATGAATTGCAATAAACTTGAGCTTCGGTCTGCATGGATTCACATATTGTCTTGCTACTGAGTCTCTGACTGTAATTATTACAGGTATAGGTGACTTATCAGGCTAATGGCTGTTATGGTGTGCAATGTTTGGGCCAAACGAAGTCCCAAGTGAGCTGCAAAAATGACAAATGAGTGTGTAGGTGCACTGCGCGGCCCAGCTGTACTGTGCTGACGGTTACGAGGGAGTAGCTCTGACTTCTAAGTGTTGGTGAACTTTAATCCACATGTGATTAAAATCATTTGTTTGGGAAGTCTCATACCACAGCAGTTTGTAGTGTTGACGTCATGATCGCCTACTAACTTCTCCTCCCTGCAATCATAAATCAGGAATTCACTTCTAGGACGTTTGCCACAACAAGGTCAAGACACTTTATTTGAGCTTGGTCATGTGCGCATTATGCCGAGTGTAATAACAGGATACACTCCTCTTGCTCCACCCCTCCCCCTCCGTGTCAATCTGTAAGGCAATCTGTCTTGCACACTTATGATCTCTCTTGCTCACGTATACACACACACATCTTTCTCTCTTCTTACAGCTTGCTCAGGCCTGTCTTAAGTGTCTAATTCCACAACCGCTCAAGCGTATCAAATTCCGCAGCATTGCAAAACGTATCAAATGCCAGTTTAATCATCTTTTCTCTTTCACCTTTCATTTCTCTTTCTCTCGCCCTGCATTCAGAGACCACTTCACTGTTGAAGTGCCATTACCACGACTGGTTTTTCAGACTTTGCCAGAGGAGATCAAGGGGGGCAAGCCTCTACGAGTATTCCCGGTGCTGTTTAACGTTGGCATCAATGAACAGCAAACTATAGCTGAGAGGTACTGTAGCCACTCTGAAGTACTTCATCTGTTGCGCTTAAGGACAAGCACTCTTTCTCTGTGAGCTTGTTAACCAAGACCTGTGTGGTCTCAAAGTAATCAATATCACATAGAGATCGTGCATCATGCATGGCATATTCTTTATTGCAAATTCTTATAATATGCATCTATACCTAGAAAATAGATCAAAATAATCCTTCTGTGCAATGCGCATTCAGAACTCCACTGGCATTCAACACATTTTCCTTCATAGGCAAATAATTGTTTAATGTGCAACCATATTGCATTTAATTAATGTTAATTGGTTGAAAATGTTTTAGGTTTTCTCTTAAAGCAATAAAAAAAATCCTCCTGACGAAGCTATTTTCAGTTTTATCACATTGTTTCAACCGAATGCAGCATTCACAGCTCCTCGTTACAATGACTCCTGCGTGTCGTTGATGCTGCACCATAACTGCCTTCATTCTCTGTGTGTTCCTCTCAGGTTTGGAGATATCTCTCTACAAGAAAGAATAAACCAGAGGAACTTTGAGATGTTAGAGGCCTATTACAAATCATTAAGTGAAAAGGTGCCACTAGAATGTAAGTGCACAACATTTTCATTTATTTTACCAATGGCAAATATTCTTTATCTTTGTAAGTCTTTCCTGTCGCAGCAAAGCAACTCATATGTGCAGTTACAAAGATGTGACGAAAGCAGGATTTGTACGTAATTGTACATTTGTTTTAGTATGCATTGATATCTTATGAAGTTTACCACATCAAGACAGTGCGAGATGCGAGTTGTTTTGTCTGCTTGCACGCATTAATCTAACAGAATCTGAATGTCGCTTTGAGTAGCAGCCTGACATCATAAGCTTTTATCTTTACCAGAAGAAAACAGGAAACAGAACCACTTACTGGCAATGTGTTTTGTGGCCCCTATGAACAGGTCTACCGTGTTTTCAGACACAGACTGACATAAAGGAATTACTTGAAAACCTGGGCCAGAATGTAGTTACAAAGAAGAAGAAGAATGTGGAGATACTATGGATTGCTGGAACGGTGAGCAGCAGTGTTGTAACCTTGCCTTTCTGTTCTCGTCAACGAGTAAATGAACTTTCTCCAGCAGTCTAATATTACTTTTGTGGCATGTTGATATTTGATATGCTTTAATCAGTGCGATGATCCAAACAAAACATAACTTCCTGAGCATGATGATGGATTGACTTTGGAACATGATACTGTATAAACACTGAAACACTGTCAGCTTAGCTAAATTTCAGCATCTGTCCATGAATTGGTATACATGTTCTCACAGTGCTTGTGATTCACAGAATTCACTGCAGGAACAATGCGAGTCTACAGACATCTTCATGGTGTGGCTGTGTCAAGTTACCATGCTCACATTTGCTCAAGCACTAAACACAAAGTAGAGCAGAGGCTTATGGGAATGTCATTAGTTTTGCAAGTGTTTGGTGTTAAAACCAGGTATTGAACAATCTGATGACCAAAGTTATTGTAGTTAATTTTCCAGGGATCCAGGCAATCCAATAGTTGTTGAGATAAAAAAAAAAATGAGTCAAACTTGCACATTGTGTCAAGTCATGTCAGGAAACGTGTATAATTGATGGTATCCAGTGTTATTATTTGATTAGTCTATGTATAATTGTTTTTTTCTCATGTTGTAGTAAGATGTGCAATTAATACATTTTACTTAAGACAGATTTTAAAGGGTAATTATGGTATTTATAAACGTGGGTCCTACTTTTACATATTTTGATATCTAAATGATTTATATGAATATTGTATTTTGTAATTGGTCCTGCAGATCGCATCAGACGGCAGCTGCAAAAAGGGCTGCAATGACAGCAAAGTAATCCTTTGGTGCAACTGCGCCCGTTTAAAGACGTCCACTAAAAGTGCTTTTTAGTTTTGCCTCTGATAAAACTTGGATTATTCTGTCAGTATCCGTATCTGACAACATTATGAAAAGGATGGCCCATGTTTAAAAAGACCAGAATTACCCTTGTCTGTCCGTGTCAGATCAAAATACATAAAGTCACTTTCACTGACAAAAAAAGGATCAGGTTGTGTTAATGATGCATGGAAACATTGCATTTGTTCACATTCTTCCAGATCTGCCGCAGGTTAAATGGCATCAGGTTTACCAGCTGTAAAAGTGCCAAAGACCGGACATCCATGTCTGTCACATTAGAGCAGTGTGCCCTCCTACGCGATGAACACCAGCTCAGCAAGGATTTCTTCATCCGTGCTCTGGACTGTATGCGGAGGTAAGACTGGAATAAAACACTACATAAAACTATTATGGGTGAAAGTTATTGTTCCAACCAATACTAAACATTTATCATTTAAAAAGTCAGTCCTCCAGACGACATTAAGACATTAGCATTGTTTCCATCAACGTACTATTATGCACAAATGTTTTTTGCCTTTTTAAAAAGAAAGAGTACATTTAATTCACTTGATTGATCAGCTGTTTCCTCAACGTTCCACACAGATCTTATGGAACTTGCGACACATTAGTACATGAAACAGAAAAGATAATTTTCGTATTGTTTTTCAACGTATTTACTTACGTTGTTTTTCACGTATCTCAATCAAGCAACTCTGAAGGTAATCACATAGCCGTAATGGATGGAATCAATCATTCGTTCGCGTTTTCTTTGTGTAATTTTCTTGAAATTCTGTGAAAAAATGTTATACATATGGATGGAAACCTGGCTATATTTATTCAACCTTGATTAAGTAGTATGTGGCCCTGCAGATTGTTTTGGTTTTAATTGCTCAAGATCTGTTTCTTAGATTTCTGCCACCACCCTGAATACAATTGGTGCTCAGAACAATGAAATACATTTAGAAACTTGAGCCTTTCCAGAGACAAAAGGCCAAGTTAATCTAAATAATCCGCAGACCTCAGTCTGAACCTTTTAAAATGGAACTACTTGGTGAGAAAAATAACTTCTTACCATTAAAGCGATTGACAATAAAATCTATGGATTTTCCAGAGTAACAAGCAAAGGACACACAAAGAGACACCATTCGTTGTCAGTGTATTTGGCTCCCAGCGAGTCTTCAGGAGGGATATCTCAGAATCTCAGCTCTTAAAACCGAAACAATCCGCATGTCTAGATACAACTGGAGTACACTGAGAGAAAAATTAGTGAACTGACCCTTTAATCAATAAAATAATGATAAGAATGATAACCAGTGCTATTACAAATGTCTGGCAAGAGTAATAACTTGCACCCACAGCACATGTCATGTGAGCAAAAGCCGTCATTCATCACACATCACATTCACTGTGTCTGCACTTCATGCCCGTTTGACGTACCAGTTTAAGTATCATAATGTGTTCCCTTCTCCATCACCACCCTCCCTCACACACTCAAGCGCAATCATGCATGTTCCTATCAGTGCATATCTGAAGTGCCTTGCCTGTGGTAATGACCTGTAGAGGCCAGCTGATGGCAGCTGCGTTAGATGAATGGCCACGACTCAATCACTCAATATATTCTACAAATAATCAGGGTCAAATATAGTGTTGGGTATACATTAGACTTGATAATTTGATAAACTTGGTCATACTTTATACTTTAAGTTACAGAATAGACTGTTTTTATAAAGTAAGGCAGCAAATCAACACAACTAATAAATCCATCAGGTGTGATGAACATTTTACCTTTTACAAACATTAACAACTAAAACATACAAACCCTTCTGATGTACAGCATTCACTGTAGACACACAAAGCCATAAAATAAGTTCACCCCAAAAAGTTTAACCCTTTGCGCCTCACTGTCCTGCCTGCTACAGGTTAGGACTATGTAGGACTCTTATGGACTGTATCCTTGTGTTTCCTTGGCGGGTCAGTGAGGAGTTTACTGGGAAAAGTTATGGATGATACTGGTGCTCGGCAGAGCTAGTGCAAGTAGCAGTCAAGTCATATTACCCGACACACTGACGGCACTTCAGAAGCGTTAGCTAAGTGGGCTAAGCAATAATAAAAGTGTTCACTCAATACAGTCGCTAATCTAAATCTTCATAATGATAAGCTGTATCCAAGAGCCAAGAAAGAGGATTAGTGTGCTGTTGCCAAGTAAAAACACCACTTCCAGTAAAGTGACGATGGATAAGTATCCAGTCTTTTCCATCTTTGTGGCTATTTTCAAAAAGAGCACACTGTTGAAAATATAATCAAAGATACAAAGCAAAACACAGTAAGCAACTAAAACCTGAGGAACATTTTGCTCTTTAAAATGATCTATATCCTGTAACAGGCTTATCATATCTTCTTCATATGCAGTAATTTAACCTTAATAACAAAGGTCCCCAAACGGTTTTTGTGTCGGAAAGTAGTGTTCCTACTGAATGGATGTTTTTTGTATCCAGAACTGTCACATTGACAACTATTTATCCCTGTAATTACGTTAGTTGGCAGAACAATTACAGCTTGCAAAGCATTTAAGTAGCCTTCAGCATGTGTGTAAACGTCAGGTAGATTGTGATGAGGATATTGTTATACCAAAACGTTCCTCTGAATTTAAGTGTGGCAGACTATCATTATCACTTCCTGATGTCTGACAAATTTGGAAATAGACAATTCAGCTCCCGCAGGGGGTTGGAACAGAAGCGCCAGAGTAATTCACTGTCTTACTGCAGGAGCTGCTTTCAAATAGTAGTTTGAATACAGTACCTACAGTGAGAAGTTGTACTTCAAAGACAACTGTATCTGTATCGGTAGCTTTATACGTGTTGAAATGAAAATGCGTGCGTTGGGTTTCCTCTTCTGGTTGTTTTCATATTCAGATATACAGTAGTAAAAATCTGTGTTTGAGTTTTTTTTAAATACAGGATAGTGGGAGATTAGTGATGAAGATGTATTGTAAAAGGATAAAAGGAAGCTGCATCTTCGTACGCTCCATTAATCTGCAATGACATCCCCCAGGCACAATGAAGTGAGCCTCTTCAACTGTCTTGAGTTTTTATTCCCCTCTAACACCAGCTCCTCATTGAGCAACAGCAACAGTTTTGTAATCACATTAAAAAGTAAACAGATGTATTTTATTCAAAATTAACTACGACTGCGGGCCTAATTAAACCTTGATACTCAGTAGAAAGATTAGTCTATAAGGAGAAGAAGAATTTAACATTAATTTACCGCTGAACTGAAGTGAGGTGAGACAGATAGTGTTAGCTAAAAGGGGAAAATGGAGACACACTGGATCTTAGATGTATAACATGTAGCATTTTCACTTTAAAAGGCTGAAAAATGACGACGCCTTTGTTTTTGCACTTTGATGTTGTGTACATTTCCCAAACAAGGTAGAGACCCAGAGAAATCAAGTAATGGCGCGTTTCATTTAGCCGACTGTTTCTACAGTATAACTTCTGGGAAAACGTCAGATGATGTCAGAGAGTGAGGAAGGAAATCGGCAAACGCGACTAAACTGAACCTGTCACATAAGATAGATTTTCATCAGAAATGATGGTTGTTTAACAATGAAGAAACAACAAAAAATAGTTTGTTTTGTTTTGATATCAGCAGAAATAAAGTATTATATGCAAATATTTTAGTTGGTTGATTTTGTCGTTCTTCAACATTTTCATCATTTGGCTGTCTGACACTATATTTGTCTTACTAAAATATTCGCTGCTCTGGAATTAGTTTGGATTTAATATATGGACAGGTACCCATTTTAGAGCTTAATGTTTTTAAATTGATTAAAAAAAATGTCTGTTTGGTATATTATATAAGTATAAGTATATTTTCAAAAACCTAACTAATATCAGTGTATTTATCATGATTACAAACGCTGTCGGTAATGTTTGTTTGACAATGTCAGTGATGTTCTTTTAGTCACAGCAGTTTAAGAAAGGTGTTAATTAACTTTAGTTTGCAACAGTTAGAACGTTTCATGTTGTTTCTTTAACATGAACGGCAGCTTCAGTGAGTATTTAAGGTAACTGTGCTTGTTCCTGTTCTTCATATTTGTCCATTAATTGATTTGACAGAGGGTGTTTTGAATCAGAAATGCGGGAGGCTTTGATGACGGGAATAAGACAGTTTGGACCAGTTGACCTGTTTTTTAAACAGTTGCTACTTTTGTTTTCCCAGCTGTGCATTAAGTGACTCTTTATGAACCAGTTACAGCAGCATATTACAGCTGTGCTTGATTGTACGTGATCAGAAGTTGGAATATTATGAAGACTGCCATTTACCAAACTTGCTCTTCTGTGCATGTAGTGACAAACACAGATCAAGTACCAATTATTGAGTCTGTTCTTCTTTTCAGATGAGCCATTAGGTATTTCATGTATGCTGTCTCAACTAAAACCTTTAGTTTACCTTTCCGGTACTCTGAACAGTGAGTCAACTCAGTCAAAAACAGTGTGAATGAAGTGAAATGTTATCCAAAGGGAAATCAATACGGTAGAGTAAGGTGTCAAGTTCAACAAAAACCTGTTAAACCACTTAGTCTGCACCAGACTTGAAGTGAGTACTTTATCAGCTGGATCAGATGTAATGAAAACACATATTGCACCAAACCTCCTCCCTTTTTAATTCATGAAACTGCATGCCTGGTCTCTCCATCCTCTGCCATCTCAGCTTCTCGTGAGCATGTTCCTCTCATTTTCTTCTCCGTGCTTGTCTCTGGAAAAAACTACTAATGGCGATGTGTCTCAGTGGGCTCTCTGGCGACTGAGTGGTCAGTCTGTGCCAGAATTTGCACTTGGACTGCATCCGGGCTGTTCTAACACCGCAGTGTTTTGATCTATCTCTTGTTCATTCTGTTTCACTCTTATGGGCGCCCCTGCAGTCGGCTGACCCAGGGAGACATTGGGCAGTGGGAGGACCCTGAGGCTGGCGCCGTGACAGAGAACAAACCAGCGTCACGACACTTTTACCCCATTGCCCTGCTGCTTGTTAGCTCCCACTTACTGGTTGTGTGGCTCATTTTAAGTCTCGTTTTTCTGCTTGCAAAATATCAATAAATTGCTGACAACACCATCTCTACTCACTCCTTTCTTCTGTGTTGTGCTGGTTATTCTTTGTTGAGTGGCGGTGGTGTGATTTGATTGGCTTTCTCGTATAAGGTTAATTAGCGCAAGTGGTTTAATATCGACGTCCAAGATGTAAGGCAGTAAATCCCAGAGCCATAGTGAAACAATTGGGGAAAATTGATTTCAATCAGATTGTATTAGATTAGATAACTGGTAATTAAATGTTTACTCTGTCCTGATTTTACAGGAATCTTTTCTGACTAACTCTAAATTAGTCTTTCATCTTGGGACAAGAGTACACCTTCCTAGGACTAAAGAAAAGTTCAGACTGACTGCAGATCAAATACATTTTTGAATTTCAGACACTTTAAAACATAAATCCTTTATCCTGTGTCCTTTATTGATCCCCAAGTTTGACATTAAAGTATTCTCTGTGTCTGTGTCGCCCAGCTGCAGATTAATGCCTATTTGGTGCACTGGTGAGTATTTATGGCAGTGAGGTGGTGAAGGCTGTGTGGGATTGTGTTAATATAATCGTAATAAAACATAATAAAAGAACATGTGAGCCAGTGCCATGGCAACAACAAGCAATACGTTCTCATGCACAAACTGCACTTGTTAGTAAGATCGATTCATTGGTGCTTTTGTTCTTTTTATGTGATTTGTTATGCGTCTTATCCTTTAACACGTAACATCACATGAAACAATTTTGAGTTGACGAACAGAAGCTAATTTATATTGATGATTATTTTACTCAGAGGGGTTAAACAGTGGCACATTAACACACATACAGAGCACATTTTCACATCTGGGTGGTGCATGTGACACTGTTTGCAAATGGATGAGAAACATAAGCCTTTTCACCTTTTACTACAGTACAGCTGACATTCAAATCACACCTGGTTGTTTCTGGCCTTTGCAGCATACTGACACTGCTGTTTCAGAAGCAAACAATCTATTCTGTCCTCTTTCACCTTTTCTCTGTCTCTAACTCTTAACTGCTCAATCTCATTAATGTTTGTTTGTGTGTTCTGTGACTCTCTGTGTAGCTCTTGAGAGGCACATTTCTTATTTTCAGAGAGAGCTCTGCACACTGCAACTTGAGAAAACTGAGGTCATTGAGTGAAAGATTTACCACTTTGATAACGTCGTATTAACAGTAAATAGTAGTTAGTAGTAGTAATGTAAATTATACATTTTTGAGAAACATATTTACCCATCTGAAAACATAAGGGAGCATAAAGGACTTCACTCCAAATACAAAATATGTTATACGTTAAGCTTGACTTGACTTGATCTTTGACAAGTGGTCAACTTCAACAAATTGCGTGTTTTGGAAATCCATGCGTCTGTGTGCAAAGTTCAGTGTTTCTCTTTGTCGTCCTTAATTTGCTTGCGTTTCGGACATTTGCATGTGTTTTCTTAAACTGCGGTGCCTGGAGTGTTCTCTCTATCTCTGCCCCTGTGCTAGATCATCAGCCTATGATGTAGCACTTAGTATTACCTGCAGTTTCATATTGACAATCCTTCCCTTAAACTCAAACAATCTGCTTTGTTGTCAGCACATGTACAAGTCATACATGGTTTAGAAGAAATGTGTGTGAGGCTCCCATCTCCTCCACCCAAACTGTTTTAGGGGCTAAAGCATTGAAAAACTACCTCACAGTCTAACAAACCCAGACCTCAGATGCTCCCACTTCTCACTGCTTTACACTGGTGCCCTCTTACAGTTTGTTTTAACGCCTTAACACAGTGTTGTAATCCAATAAAACCAGTACGGACCTACGGCCGAAACCACATCCTTGACAGATGACATTTTAATTACTCTGTGAAGAGTGAGTCACAGATAAGGTGATTCATGTCGGAGGTGTTTTACTCCATAACACATACTTGCAGCATTCGAGCCTGGAGAGCAACACTTGGCGTGTCTGGAGATCTAAGCCTGTGGCTCTTGCCCCACAGTATATGCTCACAAACAGAACCATAATCTTTAATATGTGACTGAAGCAGTAGAAAACTCAAGTTAATACAGTGTCAAACCTGAATAAATGTCTTGGTTGGTCATATAGATAAAATAAGAGGGTGTTCTAATTCTAAATCAGAAGGAGAAATTTTTAATTTCGGGTGATGCTCTTTCTCACACAATCTGAAGCATAAAAAACAAAACGGGGAATATTTCACTGGATTGCGTTGAAATATAGTTCAAGTTCAAGAGTTATGTGGGGAGAGATGTGCTTAGAAAAAAGCCAGTCAGTTTACAGTTGATATCACAGATTGTTGAAAACCAAATAATCATACAAAGACTTTACTTGAGAAGGTAATTTGCAGTCTAAATACTGGATGGGTGTATAAAGAAGCAGCTGAATGAGCTTGAAGATCTGGAATTAATTGATTAGTTTATTAAATAGAGATTACGCTGAAATGCATCACTAACTAACTCCTATCACCTAGATTTCTACATTGTGCAAGAGAGTGGTCTCTGTCGAACGACATAAGTACGTGTTTGTGTTCTCAAAAATGGGGACATAAACAGAGCTGCGAAAAAACCCTCTTTCTGTTTAGCTGGCAGTCGATTTGTGTTGCAGAGGTATTTGCAATCTGTACACTTCTTTATATCTGCGGCCATTTTCAGCCGTAAACATTTAAAGATTTAGAGTTAACCATGTCCGTTCAACCTATGTGACCTTTCTGTTTCTGCTTATTTTACAGCAACTTCTTGTGCTCACTGCTAGTTTTGGGTACGCGCAGGCTGTCATTTTCTTTCAAAAAAGCGTTGGTGAAAGTGTTGCTATGCATTTTAGACAAATGAGATGTATAAACTTTGAAATAACATCATGATATAAGACAGTTAAATTGTTTGGCAATGCATGATGCAGGAGTTTTCTACTAGAAAGTTATTGGAGACAAACATTGTGTTTGGGTCTATACGAATATCTAGTCCATTTATCTAATCCAATATATAATACATATTATATCTGCATAATGAGTGCTTTTATCTGTGGTGCTTTAAGTATATTTAGATGCCAGTACGGAAGAAATGTTTTGAATGCAATGGAACTTGTAACAAACATTTCTACAGAGTGATATCAAGCCTTGTTTTGTTTTTTGTTTTTTCCATATAAAACAATCAAATTTCCTCATTCATCCAAAACACAAATCAGTATTTCAGGAAGCCAAATTGGAGCCAATTAAGAGTAAACATTCAGCTGTGTTTTGGGTGAGAAGCCTGTTGAGGTGTCTGCACAGATACACATTCAGAGCTAAGACTTAACTGCTATTGTTGCTTTCCCTTACTGTGAGTTGAGGTGTGAGGCCTGTGTGATGTTTACATTGTTCAGGGGCTCCGGAGCCGTTACACAGCTCTGTGTTTGCATTAAAGGCAAGCTGGAGAAGAGGTCCTTATAAAGAGCTAACCTTAAACTTACCTCCATGCCTGATGTTGGAGCTGATTTAATGTATACATTCCCTTATAAGTATGAAGAGACACTCCTGTCCAATTTAGGCTGAAAGCTCCGAGGAGTAACATCAGCTTAGTTAGATAATGTACAGAAGTAGGAGGCAGGTCAACTTGTCTTTCTCCTATTCGATAGATGGACCCTCAATCACCAAAGCGACCAATTAGAAGAAAATAGGCTGGTGCGAACATACAGACTCTAAAAAGGACCCGCGCACCAGAGATTGGGGTGGATTTTG
>OMLP01029005.1:0-14167 GCA_900302685.1 Spondyliosoma cantharus | reverse complement strand
TTTTTTTTTTTTTTTTTTAGCTTGACAGAGAAAGGGGTGATACATGTAGTCCCATGACGTTTTCTGTTTTATGATGGAGCTGGGAGGTAGAGTGAGGACAGTTACTGAAGCACAGAGGGACAAAGGCAGAGGGAGAAAAAGGGACGGAGGGCGTTTAGAGGAGGAGGCATGAAGGCAGTCTGTCATCACAGCTATTAGGAAGAGGGACAGCTTTGACCAAACTTGCTTTCCGAAACAATACAAGCAGGAGAGGACGGGATGGATGGAGGAAGGGAGGAGAAAAGGGAGGATCGGCTGAGAAAGAGGGGGGGACTGCGTTCCGAGGACAAATGCACATCGCATGCTGCAGTAATAGGGGACGAATACAAAACAGGGGAGAGAGAACGGACGCGTGTATAGTTCGCTCACCTGCACACAATGTTTGTTTGCCTTCAGAAATGTCTGACTGCAGTGGGAATTAAGAAGAAAAAGGACCTGAACGCTGCAGAGCCGATATGCCACTGTGACGTGTCGGGTGGAGAGCAGTGTGTGTGTGTGTGTGTGTGTGTGTGTGTGTGTAGGAGAGCTTACAGATTCAACTGTAGCATGTCAAGGAGTTGAGTCATTCAGGGAATGTCTGAAACAGAAGTCTCTGTTGTGATTGAAATTTTACCAGGATCCCTTCCAAGAGCGCTGACCTCAGAGAGTCAGTGATTCTCGCTCTCAGAAAATAAAGTATATCCGAGGATTACCCAGAGCAGAAGCTAATTATATCTAAGTTCAGCGCCACCTCCCTCCAGCTTCTGTCGCTCCTCCTCCTTCATCTGCTCTTGCATTCAAGATGTTTGATGGGCCACACGCACACGTGTGAGCCTCATATAGCATGTTTGCAGGAATGCAGTCATGCAGCACGTTACATCTCTCCTCTCTGCCGGTCCCCGCATCCACTTCCACCGGTCCCACCCTCTTCCACGCCTCACCTATCATGCCCTTCATTATCCCGCAGTGTCCCGTGTTGGGTGACCCCTAGCAGGGGCTCCCAATCTTCCGCTTTAACTACCTGTCATGGCTCGGACGCCGACATCCCTCCACCCATGTCGCTCGCATTTCCCTCGAGATGAGACACGGCTGCAGATCCTCTGGGATGGAAAGAAATAGGGGGGGATAGGGTCACATGAATTTGATATGTCATCTAATATTGTTTTCAGTCTAATATTATCAGCGTTCATGGATCCCCTTTTTGACATGAGATGAGGGAGCACCTGATCAGTGCACCTTGAAATCTAGACTTTTCTGAAATAGTAGAACCTCTGTGCAACATTAATGCAGTACAAAGTGTTGGATGCCTAAAACTCACCAAAATGTTTCCTCAATTCATTGATAGATGATGTGAAAAATAGATATAGTTTATTATCAAATAACATTCAAAACATTGGTTGATAACAGGTTAAATTTGAAGATTTGTCTGCATTTCTTTATTTTATATCATTGTAATTAGTGTAGCAACAGCTAAAAACAATACTATTGACTTTTGACAAAGTCATTAGCAAACAGTGGCCTATTGACACATAAGGTTCTACATTAGCATTCATTTGGAGTGTGTTTGTGTCCACCTAATGATTAAGACCAATATTTACTTTCCTTCAGGCTCTGCTTATGGTCCACACCGACTCCTGAGAAAAAATTCTTGCGCTTTAGCAGCTAAATGCACCACTATGATCACCAGCCAATCACAAACATTATCCGTTTGTCATTTGGTGCTGTGCAGGTTAGATACGACTGGTTTATCAGGGCATCTTTTGGTCTAAACAGCTGTTTCTTTAGCTGTAAACAATGCTAATGAGAGCAGTAGGAGGAACCAAAACAGTGAGGTGGGGGGCCAAAACAATTGGCTGAAAGAAGCCAAAATGGTCTCTCAACTTCAAGGGAACTGAAGAGTCGGGGAAGCGATTGTCTCAGGCTTCATGACCATAAGCGAACTAGAGCTGCAACGACTGAAAGAAAATTAGTTGCCAAACATTTGCTGGTGCCAAGTTCTCCAATCTCTTCGCCATTTATGACTGAAGTGAAGAGTTAATGTGTTTAGGGCTGTTCGTTGGATAAAAGAGGCAAAACGATGGTCTGAATCCGGTGACTGTGCTTAACATTCTCAGTCACATTTCATGGCCCATGCCAGGGTAACTTAACCTCACATGAGGAAGCCTTGAGGTTGAGGGTCATAAACGGCTAAAAGCCACTAAAGTAATTCATAATTCAACGTGAAGAAAAAATGCACCGCTGGAAAAAAAAAGAAAGGCATCTATTTTCTACTGTTCTCTCTCTCTCTGTACAGCTCTCTCTGCCTTTCTACTCAGATTTACTGCCCGTCCATTTCACACGCCATGTCCCTGAAGGGAACTCCCTCCCTCTCTTTTGACATTTTAGTTGTTCTCTTTGTCTTGTCGAAGAGTGTTTGACTGTTAGGTTTAGGTTTTTTTTTGTTTCTTGTGAAGAAAGGAGCAAAAACTCTCAATTACTCCGCAGTGTTTCTCAGAATACAACAGTGATGATGATGATGGTACAAGTGAAGGCTATTCCCGTAAGCCACCCAAGGTTATACTCACACTACAGGCTAAGTGGCTCCTTTGGAAGTCTTTGACTGATGGCCACAGTCATTCACCTAAGATAATAGATTAATCACCCGATCCCGGTCCGAACCATCGCCGTGGTTGCCCTTCAGGAGAATATTCTGTATTTCACATCGTTTAAATGTTCATTTTTCATGCCTCATTCATGTGCAGATTTCACACCATCCTTCAATGTCTTCTTATCACTGCTGACTCTGCAGCAGTGGTCGCCCATTTGATTTGCCCTCTGGGAAAGACTCCCCATCCTTCTGTCCCTCCAGGACGCTGTTCATCATACTAATGCTGATCAAACATCACCATCAGCGAATGAAGGCACTGTTAACAGCAAGCAAAAGCCTTTATTTGTCTCTGTATTTCTGTCAAGGTCACTCACCCTCGACCTTAGAAATGTTAATCTTTCATTGAGCAAATCGTCCGGACCGAACGATCACAATCTTGGTCCTCTACATTCAGCCCTTTACGCCAGCTGTAGGAGCAGTATTTGGCTTAGTCCTGTCCTTGGTGCCTGAAAGCAGAGGCTAACGCAGTGGTTGTCATGGTGACAGAGAGCCAGGCAGGGCTGTGGTAATACTGTAATGATAAAGCTCTTCTGGATGGTGCCGCAGTAAACACAGCACCACTAGGGTCCCGTTAAGGAAGAGCGCGGCGCACTGCCGTGCATGCAAAAACGCCTGTAGGGCTAATATCAGCTCCGACGATCTCTCCTTGGTTATATCACTTACGTTCGTGCTCTCCCAACACCTCCTCCTTTCTTCTTCCTTCCTATCTCTTTATTGCACCCTCACTCTGCGGTGCCCTGCTTCTCTCCCCTTGATTGGCGAGATTCACGTCATTGTCTACTCTCCTCCGCTCATCTTTTCATCTCCCTTCCCTCCATTCCTTCACTCTCTCCTCTCCATTCATCCATCGAAACACAATCAACGCTCTCTATCATCAACTTCCTTTCACAGATGCTCTCTCTCTTTCTCTCTCCTCGTCTCTGACTCCCGCTCTTTTAAATTTATGTTGATGATCTTTCTAAATCTAATTTCAGTCCGGAGAGCGAGGGAAGACTCTATTGGGCCTTGAAGGTCATCGAGCTGCAGGTGTAGCACATGGTAGCTTTACTGGAATTCGACGCATTAAGCTCCACAACCAATATTACCGCGTTCCCTCCGAATTGTATATTCAGAGCGTTAAACACACACACACACACACATACACACACGTGCATGTTTACGCCATGTTGCAGTGAGGGGAGGGATGGCGGGAGAGAGTGCCCGAGGAGATAAATAAGTGTGAAGTGACAGAACGCTACTCCTCCTTTTATCATCTTCCTCCACCTCTTCCTTTCTCTCCGCTCGCCCCTCTCCATCGCCTCGATGCAGCGCTCGTGTAGCTACCGCTCACTATCTGCGATCGGCGAGTGCACACACACACACACACACACACACACACACACACCTCCCGTGCCCATAGGCTGTTTGTCTCGCTCGCGTTCTGAGTCATGTCCGCACACACTCGGCACACTTATGCCAGGCATTTACGCCAACACATGTATACAGAGGCACATGTGTTGTACGCAAGGACTCACACACAGCTGTGTGCTACATGCAGGTTTGATGAATAATTTTTATATACATTTTATATACATTGCATTAAAAGACCTTTGTTATATATTTTGTATAAACCAAATATTTCCAACAATGTCCAACCAAGAGAAATCTGTGCATTTCATTTGCATGTTGCTATATCTTCCAGGAAAACATCAGATGATACACCAGAGAGAGTGAGGAAGGAAGTCATGAATAGAGGCCAGCTGATTTTTGGGGCTGCTGCCAATACCAATATTCAGAAGTAAAAAGACCTGATATTGATATATCGGCCAATACCACAGAAAATGTTTGCAGTGTTCCCTCTAATGTGGTTATCGAACACTTTTGACAGTGACTTGCAATGGAGGCAGAATACTTTGAATGTTGCTGGGAATATGATGAACATTAATTACACCGAACATGGTTTTCTGCATAATTATGCTAAAAAAAAGTTGTCATATCAGTGCATATCGGACAAAATATATGCAGGTATCAGCACATCCATGAACGTCCAATATCGTTCTCGCTCTAGCCGCAAACGTGACTCGACCTAACATCATTAAAACTTGAACACATTACCTCGCCTACAAACATTTCTGCCTGAGTCATGTGGAGAGATTTTCATCGGCAGTGGGGTTTTGTTTTACAGTGGAGACAGCGACTGCTGCTAAGACCTGAGCCGTTCAGGCCTTCGAATAATATCCCAAGTCTATATTCGTATAATTTGAATTCTCCAGCACATTTTATACATTATCAATGATTAACCAATAATTGATTGTTCAGGCAGCTGACTATCAATCAAAGACACTGCTTAAAATTTGCATCCCTAATCAGTCGTTTGGATGTAATGTACGTAACATAGTACCCAGCCCTGCGTTCAAGCCGTTGGCGTGCTTCTCTCTCGCTCCTCACACCCAACAACAGCTCTGTGCCTGACATGCTGCTGCATATTTGAAAAGGACTGGCCGCTGTGATGGATTGATCAATATTGATTTGATGTTCAGATCTACAGTGTAATCCACTGTGCTCTGCCATCTTGAAATACTGTACGATTTAATTACTGCGACCATGAATGAGCCTTTGTTTCATCAGCAGCAATATTGTACTGTGGCTTTCAACTATTGCGTGGTTCAATTAATTACAGCACAGTAGAATAGGTTAAGGCTGCACTTAGCATGCTACCATGTTACCGTGCGACCCGGCGTTAATTTCTCCTCAGGCCTGCGTGCGCCGTGATTTCCGTGAAAAAGGGCTCATCAGTGAGTCTCTCCTTACCGGCGCGTCTCAGGTTGTGAGATTGAAACACAGAAGCCTTATTTCCCGTGTGTGCAAGATTTCCCACCTGGCACCAAAGTTTAATTTAGAGAAAGTGGGTGAATCTGCAAATCAGGAGAGGCTTGGCAGTTGAATCACAAACCTCTGGTGTCTTCTCTGTATTCATACTGTACCGGCGAGACGGGAAAAGACAGAATGCTTCGAAGATATTGTTTGGGTGTGGGAGTATGTTAATTCAGGAATCTCTGAGTAAAAAATGACACAATGGTCTGGATGAGATCCGATCAAAACTGTGGCGTTTATATATTTATTTATTTTTTGTTTAGCTGTCTTGGTTGCAAGATCAAGACGACGATTATTATTACGATTATATTATTTTGCACGTTCAACGACCACTACATCAGTTACGTTCGTACAATGCCATTTAATCCAATACAGCAGTTCTGCCAGGAATTCTACTTTAACAAAGCTTTGTTATTTAAAGTTTTTGTTGACACTGTCAGAAAGGTAATAATCCTGCTTGAGGCTTTTTTTATTGAGATTGAAGTGGCCGGTTGTTTTGTACCAAAGTGCATTATACTGAATCCTGTTTCTAATATCCCTCAGATCATATGTAGGTAAATAGAGTGACCAAAATATTACAAACGAGGGATAGACCGATTATTGGTCTGGTATTGGTTATGGCCCTGACAAACCCAAAATCAACCGGAGACACATCTGTTAATATAATGCAGCCCAATTTAAGACATCTATGAACTACAACCTCAATAACAAACGTGGTTGATTGAACTCCTCAAAGGTTGAATTTATGGCAGGGCTGGTGTATGTGATTGCATTACATTATACAGTTGTACCAATGAAGTGGCCAGTGAGTGTATTTCAAACTGATCTGCTCTGTTTACAAGGTATTTTTCAGTAAATGATGAGCTGTATGAATGGTCTGCGGAGCTACATCTGGTGAAAAATCCACATTATTTTGACGGTATCTATTATGTGGTCTATTTAAATTGTCAGCTTACCAAAAACAAAAAACGTTGTTCTTTAACTGCTAAGCGGAGACATTTGTCAAACCAACATTTCAGATTAAAATGTGATTCTCCAGTGTAACTGTCTGTTACAATCACCTGCAACCTCTCCTGTGTTGGGACTTTACAACGGTGTTTAGCGTCATTAGATGGCTGTATTTGACATTATATTACGTCTTGAGTCCTCATTTTGATGTTCTGAGGACAAGAGTCTTTTTCTTTTTCTAACATGGAAAAATAAGACAGAGCTCCCTTTGTCCCTCTGGTTGACAGAAGTTGCTTTCATGGCTCAGGCCTGTCATTTACCATTAGCCTTCAGTCTTCTGAAAGTTTCCCTCTTTCTCTATTCTTCTTCTCTCTCTCTCTCTTTTTTTTTTTTTAGCTCTCTGTCCTCTTCCTTGCCTTTTTTTAAAAGTCCTCTCCTCGCACGACACAGTCACATCACTTCGATATCACTGGAACGATGAGCTACCTCAGCTTTATTGTAGCAGAGCTCAGCTCAGGATACTTTTGGCAGTGTTGGCTCACTATTTTGGCATTCGGTCTTCACCTCCTCTCACTTTCATTGCGCTCGTGTCCTTTCTTCTGGATTGCTTCAACTTCTTCCTTCTGTGCTTCTCTACGCATGGATCCACATCGTCTGGTCTCCCTCCCACCTGTCCGCCCCCTCCTGTGTCTCCACCTGCGTAGCCTACATAGAAGATACAATGTTACTGCAGTTTTGCCACTATTTTCTGTTGTATACTGTATATGTGTGTGTGTGTGTAATGATCACATTCGTCAGGTCTGAAAGCACTGCGGCGCGAGGAAGGAAAACTCACTTTTGCGGACAGATCTCACACATTCCAGCCTCATTTCCTCAGTCTAGTAGTTACAATATTACTGACGTCATTAATGTCATCGTAGGGAGGAATGGCAACGATGACATAAAAAACACAAGTGCATAGAACTTCAGGGCAAAAATCTCCGCGTTGCCCCTGATTTGCCCATGTGAAGGTTTTCTGGTGCTCAACCAATGAGGGAGCATCCTGAGCAGGTCCCACTGGTGCTATCCTGCCTCCCTGGGACACAGGAGGTGGTACGGGGGTAGAGGTAGGAGAGTGATTGAGAAACCTCTGTGTGTGTGTGTGTGTGTGTGTGTGTGTGTGTGTGTGTTTTTCACGATACAGAGGGGGAGAGCACTGCAGCAATCTGAGAAAGTAGGTCAGACACCGACTAGCGAGAAACATAGCTGAGGAGAAAAGAGGTAGCGAGAAGAAATGGAGAAGGAGAGGAATAAAAGGGCCGGAAAGAGGGAGTGTGTATGCATAAAGGGGGGCTGGTTGGGTAGAGGGTTGGGAGAGTGACAAAAGATAGAAAACCTGGAACAGATGTGAATCTAAATTGTCAAACTGTAAGAGTGTATCCTCAAACAACATCTTGTCTAATGCAAAATAACCTCCAAACATAACCATCATTGCGAATTTTAACTGAAACTGAAGATTGGATGTTGACTTCTACTACATCAGCGACTTTCCTGGAAGGTCACTTCTTTGGCTAAATGGTTGTCGGCTAATCTCCTCAATAAATACGGCGGCTCAGTCTTAAGTCCTCTGCTTAGTCAGTTTCCGTCACGACGGCACTTGGAGAAAATATGTGTAGGCTCTCATCCAATTTCCAATTCAAAGGAGAGCTGGGCGAGAGAGGCGAGACCTTTCAAGAAAAATAACCTGAAACCAGTTCCCCCTCCGTTTGCTTAGTTATAAGGCTGCCTCATATAAGTATGTTGCACTTGATATTGCATAAGTGCATAATGTCGAAAAATACACGGTCACACGCGCAATACACTGAGGGCACTCAGGCTTCTTATATATATGGGCTCCACTCAAGTATGAATTACCTTTCTCTTTGGCTCTTCAGGCCATGTCTGTGTTTTATTATTTATTTGATAAAACACAAAGTATACTGCATCTATAAATACACTGCAGGGCTTGTAGGAATGCATCGCAACAGGGAAAGATTGTGCAGTGGCCACGCACACACTGGTGTTATCACGCTACTGTCATTGATTCAGTCACAGCTGAATGGGCTACGGTAGAACAAGAAGCTCGGGTACGTGTAGACACAAAGCTTGCAGATCACACAGATGGCCAATGTTAGGAAAATTGCCTTTGAGGGTTGAAAAAGCTAAAAGACACCCATTGAGAAAACAACAGATCTCTGCGGTGGAACACTGTTATACCTTGATGCTTTCTGTCCAAGAAATCTACCCACGTGGACAAAGTGATGAACCAAACATGGAGCTGTAAGACATTGTAGTATAGAGAGGATGCCACTTGTAGAAAGGCTACTTGAACAATACATCCAGCATGTTCAAGGGGATAGAGGCAAATGTCGATAAGAACATTTTAATTTGAATCAGGAACTTCGTTTCATTTCTTAGTTACAGTACCAAAGCTAATTCAGCGAAGGCGGTTTAAGCCTTACAGTTAAAACAACTGTCATGTAAACCTCAAGTTCACTTCAAGGACAAAACACTTAAAGACACTCTACGTAACAATTTGTATTAAGTATTAATCACTTTATCAAAACAAGACCAACCCTGTCTCTCTCGCTTGCTTATATAAGCCTGTGGACGATTGTTTAATGATGCTTGACTATTGATTTCTTTCTCAGCTGCTAAAGGTGCTAACGTCAGATTAGAAATGGAGTCTGCTAACGTAACCTAACGACTGCCCTCCAGCGCACCGCAGAAGTTCCACAGAGCCCCGTTTAATATTTTTGACAGAAAATGATTGTTACGTCCACTTGCACGAACAGGGGAATCTGTTACTGCACCATTTTACACCAATATAAGCACGTGTATGCAGGTTTTTTTTAAACGTACAGCAAGTAAACCTGGACCTCGTGGCCAGGAGACAAGTTTGCCTTACTGTTATTTTTTTCCGGGGTGTCATGTTCGACGTCACAAATGTACCAGACAACAGGGAACAGGTTAGCAAGCGTGGAGGCGAGTGTAAATGTTACAATGTTTTACTTGAAAGTATAAAATACAAACTCATCTTCAACTGAATGATGTTTGGGTGCTGACTGAGTGGAGATGGATGTCTACCCAGGTGTTATGTTTCCACCACTTCCAGATGGAGCTTTAGATGTGAATACTGCAGAGTCATCTGACTCAGGAATGAATGCAGATTGTACCCTTTCCTCCTGAAGACAAAAAGCCAGTTGTTTGTGGGTGTTAGGACTTTTTTTTGTGATGTGAAAGAGGTTTCAGAAAACTAGGAGGCACTTTGCATTGTGCAGTTAAGTTATATACAGCCCTAATATTATGGATCAATCTATAAATTCTCTTCCAACTGGAAGCAGAAGAACAACAAGAAAAAGTCCATAAAATCTTTTCAGCAACATTTTAAGTTTAATATGTTTAAGTCGAATGAAGGGGCAGGAGGATTTTCTCTGAGCTACTGTTGTGGAATCTGCTACATTGTGGCTCTCTAAATACCAAAAATGACAATTTCAAAATAACTGATAGAGGTGTTTGGTTGCAGCGTCTGACATGATTCTCCGCAGCTGTAAACAAATGTATGTTTGCTGGAAGACTGCAGTTCACTTTAACAGTTGCACTAAACTAATGTTTTGACACTTACAACACAGAACACACAGTGAGATGTGGGATTGAAGGGTGAGATTACACGCTTGTTTACTGAGCCATAGCCTGCAGATTATTAGTTAATTATTGATCAGCGTTTCTTTCCTTTTTATGTAGCACAATTAAGTTAGAAGTTTAATTTTCAACCAGTTTTTTTTTTTCTAACCATGACCTTTCTCTGTTTTGGATTCATAATTGCAGTAGTGCATTGTAATTTTTCTCTGTATGTCTTGTCGTCAGTGGTTTTGAGGACCCTAAGGAGTCAGACTATTTTCCTAGTAAGAGACTGAATCTCAGGTTTACCAATCAAAACCCTAAAAGTGTGTGACCAGTTTTTTTAATTTGTTTTAAATGAGTATGTTTTAAATCCAATCTTAGCATATTAACAATGTAAAACAAAACCTCTGACAATATAAAATGAGTACTATTAATAATTTAATCAATTTATAATCTCTGTAAGTCATCATTTCCTGAGGGTGTCTGATATGACATGATTCTGACAGCACATCTATTTTTATGGCTTCATTGTTCATCACAATCATTTATGACTGTCACATATAATTTGATCAGGCCTAATGAGTCTGATTATCTTTGGACTTTGGTCACAACAGGTCAAATTGTGCCAAGGTTTTTTCCGGCCTGATCCGTTGCAATTCAGGTTTTTCTTTTTTTCTTTTTTTTTATTTAAACTTATACACATTACATTTGGCTGTCCATTTCAGAATTTTTCCATAATTTGCTTGTGGCGATGTCAATATGTGACCAATGTAGAATGACTTGCAGTGAGTTGAAGTCTTAATACATTGCTTGGTGTTGTTTTTTGACTCGAGTTTACAAACTTCACCGAAGCGCTTTTTTATCTTCTCTTTGCCCTGTTGAATTTTATTGATCTGCAGCTGACTCTTTCTCCTTCCCTCGCTTTCTTTTTCTGATCTTTTCCTTTCCTCCAGTATGTGGCATTTGGCTCCCTATTCTTCATCCTCATCTCCATCTCCACTTTCTGCATGGAGACGCATGAGGCCTTCAACACCATTATCAACAAGACAGAGAGCGTCACGGTGGGCAACATGACCCACGAGGAGATTGTATACGAAGTGGTGACCGACAGCTGGTTGACGTACGTGGAGGGCGTGTGCGTCATCTGGTTCACCATCGAGGTCCTGCTGCGAGTCACCTTCTGCCCAGACAAGTTGGAGTTCTTCAAAAGCACCCTCAACATCATCGACTTTGTCGCCATCCTGCCCTTCTATCTGGAGGTGGGCCTGAGTGGTCTCTCCTCCAAAGCTGCCAAGGATGTCCTGGGGTTCCTACGTGTGGTCCGATTCGTCCGTATCCTCCGAATCTTCAAGCTGACCCGCCACTTTGTGGGTCTCCGTGTCCTCGGCCACACCCTGCGTGCCAGCACCAATGAATTCCTCCTGCTCATCATCTTCTTGGCCCTTGGTGTCCTCATCTTTGCCACTATGATCTACTATGCTGAACGTATTGGCGCCGACCCAGATGACCCAACTGCCAGCGCCCACACCAACTTCAAGAACATTCCCATTGGATTTTGGTGGGCTGTTGTGACCATGACCACGCTGGGCTATGGAGATATGTATCCAGAGACATGGTCAGGGATGCTGGTGGGCGCACTGTGTGCCTTGGCTGGTGTGCTGACCATTGCTATGCCTGTACCTGTAATTGTCAACAACTTCGGCATGTATTACTCTCTGGCCATGGCCAAGCAAAAGCTGCCCAAAAAGAAGAACAAGCATATCCCCCGAGCACCTCAACCAGGGTCCCCCAACTACTGCAAACCAGATGCCCTGGCTATGGCGACTGCATCACCGCAAAGGCTGTTGGGAAATGTCCTGGGTGGAGTGATGGGGTCTGGAGGCATAGGGGGTGACTGTCCTCTCGCCCAAGAAGAGATTATAGAGATTAACAGAGGTGAGAGATTTGTTTTTGTTTTTATAAACCAAAAAAGCACATAAAAGAGTGTCAAATGTGTCTGTTGAGTGGAGAGTGATGTTCAAGTTGTATTGTATATCTTGCACAGTCATCATTTCAGAGGTATGGTGGAGGATTAGAGTGCCATAGTGTCAAGAGAAAGAAGCGGGAGCACTACCAACTCATGTGTAATTTATGATCAACTGGTAGGTTCCACGGTTGCCTTAAGGCACCCATCTGTCAGTTCAAAACAAACACCATGGAGGGAAAACAAACTCAATTATCTATTAAAACTGCTTAATGCATCTCAATTTGGGCTGACTCCACATTTTTCTCTCTCTCTGGCATTAGCAGTAAAATCAGGAGAGGTAATTGGGCTCCTTGTTTGCTCTTTACATGCTGCAACATCAGGGCGTCAGTCACATGCAACAATAATGCACCTTTAATGCATTACTTTACTGCCTTAGTCATCAGTGAGACAGAAAATATTGGTTTCATCAGTGCTTTCACTACATCCCGTCTGCTTGGCTTCCTTCCAGTCTGAAAGGGTTTCTTGTAGGTTGTGTCAGTAGATCTTTCGGCAGGAAGTCTTATTAGTCAAAATTTTGACAACTGGCTCCAAGTCTGCACCGCGGTGTCATCATCGCCACATGCTCCGACACAACACAGAACAACACACTTGCCTGGTAGCATATTTTAACATACGGCCTCAGTGAATGTGTGGGCGAAACACAACAGCAGTGATTCCAAATCATCAATGAACATTAGTTTCCACTCAACATGCTTGACAGCTTTCCAAGGCAGTCCTCTGATTTCACAGTTTACCAACGCTCAGGCCCACTGTGTATACAATAGGCACGAGGCGTTAATTAAATTTCATGTCACAATTATCCCAGCCAAAATACTAACCCTACTTTTCCGATAAGCATCAAAAGATGTTGAAAACTTTAAATGGCACAAGACTGGATTTGACTTGACCTAACATTTTCTGTATAAACAAACATTTTGTTTATTCACAGATAGACACAGATATTGATATTTTTAACATCATTAATCAGTCACTTTCACCACAATCAACTGTTCGTATTCTGATCTCCAATAATATCTTATATCCTCCCATCCCTAGTATAAAAATGTAATGCTCACTTTCTTGATTGATTACTTGGTCTTTGAAATTAAAAAATAATGTGAAGTTAGAAAAAAAGAAAATTAATTAACATGTTTTATCTATGTGCTAACCACTATGTCATTGCTTGTCTTTTCAAGCAAAACTGTCTAACATTTGCTGATTTTAACTTAGACTTTGGACTCTGGAAAGTGTAGTGAGCATTTAAAAGATGATAGAAACTAATAATCAGCAAAAATAACATGCAGATTGATTGATTAATGCAAATGTTTTATTTTATTTTATGGTGCTCGGTTAGATTATTTTGCAGCATCATAATCTTGAGTGGTAGTGATCACACACACCAATTGCTTCATTGCAGGAAGTTTCTCCTTTTCATTGTAACAGCATCATATGTTTGCAATGTGATTTTAAACTTTGTTGACTTTTTAAAGACCTCAAAATGCCAATCTGCAAAATTGCTTTATTTTCTCCAACTTCATCAACAGAAAGCGTTTTTGAAAAATAAGATAACAATAATCCTCCTGTGCGTGGTTTCCCCTTTGCTTTGCCTCCACCTTCCCTTCCAGATTCCAAGCAGAATGGTGATGCAGCCTCGGCCGCCCTGGCTAACGAGGACTGCCCCACCATCGACCAGGTGCTGAGTCCAGACGAGAGGAGCCCTATTGGGCGGGGGCCTACCCGGGAACGCTACCAGCAGGACCGTGCCTGCTTCCTGCTCAACACCAGGGAATTCCGTGCCACAGATGGGAATGTGCGGAAAGGTACGTTTCACACCAGGAGACGGATACATAAACATGAACCTCTTATGTAAACAGATCCACACAGCAAGATGCCAAGCGAAACATACTGTGGACATGTGTATTATGTACATCCAGTGTGCAGCCGATGCAGATAAGTACACATAGGTACTGTATGTACATAAGATCATATCTGAACATTAAGGAAAGGTGGGTTGGATTAATCAAACTGACTCACAAAACTGACTGACTACAGAT
>OMLP01029003.1:4755-16097 GCA_900302685.1 Spondyliosoma cantharus | reverse complement strand
GCATCTGGCAGTGGGACTTCTTTCTTTATCCAGAGTCTTTCTCGTCGCAGCCTTTTCTGCCTCAAGCTTTCTTTTCCTTGCCTTTTTAGTGGGGTGAGCTGTTACAAGTGTTACACCATTCCTGTTCGGCTCCCGGACCGTGGTCGGGAAGCACAGGGGAGATGATCCTCTCCTGGGCTGAAGTTATGATTACCTTCGGGGTGAACCCCCTTTCACGTGTTCGTCGGTCGGTAAAATAATGCCAGGGAGCTTTGCGGTCTTTCGGGGAGCCGTCCCGTTTATTCAAACACAACTGCAGCGTATACTGTACACTTTACCTGCTACTACCGCTGCTCAGTGTGCCCCTCCACCTTCTCATTCATTCACTGTCTGCACGTAAGCACGCTCCCTCACTCTCGCTCGCCCACTCACACCTTACGCACACCTCACGCACTGCCCTATTCCTGAAAGGGCTACGCCACTCTTACAACACAAGTAACGCTGGCTGCATTTTCTCTGCCATTGTAACCAAATGAACATCTTCTTCTTCGTATTTCTGCAGAGGAGTGTGCTGAATATTTCCGGCATCAGTGCAGGCGCGGAGGAGGGAGGGACAGAGGGGGGCGTAGGCAGAACGAGACCTGAAGGCATCCGATTTTCTTTCCATTCGGGCCGGACAGCATGGATTGGTCAGCTTTTTCTCAGTCCTGCAGCTGCCACAGAGGTCTGATTATTTCCGTTGCTTTTTCTGAATGCATAATGTATTGACTACTCTCAGGAAAGAAGGACCATTTCACCCAGTATAACAAAATGTGTTTCTGAACAACATTACAGACCCTAGCTTTAAAGGACAACCAATATTCATACTGTTTTACTGTGTTTATATTTGGCGGACCCTGCCACCTTATCCAGCTTCAAACGGTGTTCTCGGACCTTATAAGAAAACCTTCTTTTTTTTCACTTATGGAAAAAATACATGTTTCTGAGTTTGCATTATTACCTCATTAATAATGAAAATATTAAAATTCAAAGTTTGAACATCTTCTCCAAAACTACACAGTGCCCCTTTAACCTACTACCTTTAACAGGAGTTATGACTGTTGAACGCACTGCAAATGCAAAACATTTTTTTTAATGAAAAATGACTTCTGAGGGTTGAATCGATATCCAAGCACTTCTGCTCTCAAGCTTTTCTGAAGATTACACGAAAAGCTCCTCTCTGTTATAAACGGACCGGTGGTCTGTCTCTGGTCTTGTGTACATCAAACCCCCTCCTTGAAATCACTGCTCCGCTTCTTACAGCTCTCCACCCATCTGCGTGTCAGCCTGCGCTGCAACCGACCTCGATTTTCTACGGCTATTTTTATTATTGTTGTCATTGGTAAACACCACACATCTGCCTACCCAGTCCGGCTTCCCATTGGCTGACAGGATTGTCTATCGCAGTACTTCCGTCCGTTTGGCCACTTTTCATTGGCCGTGGCGCCTCTTTTTTTTCCTCTTCTTCGCGGCGGTGGGTCGGAGCCGCTGTGTCCCCGGTCTGGCACGTTCCTAGCCAAATTCTCCACGGTGTAAAATTGGATCCCCCCTTTTTCACAAAACCAAAAAAAATCCCCCTTTCAATTCCCCGCAACCGCTTACACGTTTCCGCCTTACACACATCTCCAAATCTTCACCAGATACCTCTGAAAATGGCGGTGGTAAGCGGGATGTCGGGGTCGGCTGTAGCCCGGCTGGAGGGCCGAGAATTCGAGTATCTGATGAAGAAAAGGTCGGTCACCATCGGCCGGAACTCCTCGCAGGGTTCGGTGGACGTTAGCATGGGACACTCCAGCTTCATCTCCCGGCGGCACCTCGAGATCTTCACCGCGGGAGAAGATGGCACCGGCACGGGAGAATTCTATCTCCGATGCCTCGGAAAAAACGGGGTGTTTGTTGATGGGGTGTTCCAGAGAAGAGGGGCTCCACCTCTCCAGCTTCCACGAATGTAAGCTTGATATTAACAGTTGTGTCGAACGGAACCAGTGTGTGTTTTTTTATGTGTTCATGTGTTGTTATTGTTTTGTTGACCGGCACCGATGTTGCACGTGTTGTCAGGCAGCAGCGGGGCTGAGAGGCGCCGCTCGTTTGTGTGGCGATAACGTCACACTAATGCTCCATGCGAAACATGTTCGCGTAACTCAACTATACATTTACCTGTGGCCAAATACTGAAACACTTCTTAACTTGATGTATGGCCTCGTGTAAATCCTTTGGGCATTATTCGTCATACATATAGTCCTTCATGCCGGCGTCAGTGAGACGTCAGCCAGCCATGTTTCAGCTAGGAGTGCGCCGTCTATCATCCACATTAGTGCATCATGTGGAAGCCAAGTTGTTGAAGTTGTCCATATTATTATATTTTTTTAATCTGCCTTGTGTCTTTCTTTCTCGCCGAATTGCAGAGTGCCCCCTGAAAATTCAAAACCGCGAGCATACGTGTTCGCGGCTGTCCGTGTTCACTGTTGACAAAGCGACAGACATTAAAAATGGCCAAACTGTAAACTAAGTTTGTTTTGAGGAGAGCTTCTCTCACCTGCCCCTCTGCCCCACCTAGACACGCTAGCAACGCATGCTAACAGCTGTGCTTGTGTTTGTATGGGTAATGTTTCGGACCCACTGCCGCACATGCTGCTGTACGTTTTACTGGAAAGGAATGAGACTGGTGATTCACTGTTATGCATTTGAAACGACACCATATTTTACGTGTGGTGCGTTGCGTTAGAACGGAGCTAATGTTAGTGCCGTGGTTAATTTGATCTGGCTCGATGTCAACTTGGTCTCATGTTCCCTGTCGGCATGTTTACACTGCTCGGCTTGTTTATCAGCGTTTTACTCTTTCACTTGTAAAAAAAACAACAACAACAACTCATATTGAATTATGGTTGTGGTACCTCACCTCATGTTTTACATTTAATCTTCGTCAATGTTAAGGTAATAAATGTCAATATTGTCACCAATGCTATAGTTGTAATTAATTTGAAGGTGTCAGCAATTAGCCCAAATGTACTCTATTAATAATGAATTAGACATGATGTGTTATATAATGGTCATGGTGGACGTCCATATTTAAACTGTGTGAGGCCGAATCTCAGTGCTCCTCTCCTGGCTTCAATTAGACCTCTTTGAGCTGCTTGTTGCCAGGCAGGAGGCTTTTATGTACAAGGTTTCGCGTTTCCCATTGATTCACTGGTAGCCAAGTGCACATACTAATTTCAATGCAAATGTAGCGATATCTAACATGTGCGTGTCTATCGTCCTCAGGTGTTGTTTCCGGTTCCCCAGCACTAGTATAAAGATCACGTTCACAGCCCTGTCCAATGACAAGAAGGAGCCAAGGAACGTGCCGGAATCACCGGTCAAGCCCGTCCAGCCCCAAATTTCCCCACTGACCATCAACATTCCAGACAACATCGCCCACCTCATGAGCCCACTGCCTTCGCCCACTGGCACCATCAGGTGAGAGTGGCATTGTCTGAGTGTTATGCGGTGATCAAAACAATATAATGTGATAATGTGATTCAAGCGTCTTGCGAGGGTAAACGGCATGAAGTCAGAAAAACATCTTTTATTTTGTTTTTTTTAATCAATTTTGCAGTGCGGCAAACTCCTGTCCATCAAGTCCGCGGGGGGCGGGACTCTCCAGCTACAGGACGGGCCGTGTTCTGGCCTCTGACCTAATAGGAGACAACTCCCAATCAGAAAATGACAAAGAAGCCTCAGGTGAAGACAGCCCAAAGGTGAGC
This sequence comes from Spondyliosoma cantharus, assembly GCA_900302685.1. Classification (NCBI taxonomy): domain Eukaryota; kingdom Metazoa; phylum Chordata; class Actinopteri; order Spariformes; family Sparidae; genus Spondyliosoma; species Spondyliosoma cantharus. The sequence continues at coordinate 12,333 of OMLP01029003.1, read as the reverse complement.
GGAGAGAGCTGGAAAATGAAAATGTGGATGAATACTGTCTGCTCATTTTAAAATGGATTTAAAGAAGAAATGTCAAACGAGAGGGTTGCATGATGAAGGTGACAGACTTCAGAGGATCTCAGTGGATTCCTATTGGTGTCTGAGCACTGTGAACATTCCTGGTTACTCATTGAAGTCTAAAAATTGCCCAATGCTCACAACAACATAGACTTTGGAGTACAAAACCTGGTTGAACTTTGCTAAGCCTGAATCTGCCTGTAGTCGTGCCATGTACGGGGACAGACCAGAGGAAGAAAACATGTTTTCCCCTTGCTGTGTATTTCATTAACTTTAACACATTTCTTCCCAATAGCACATGGAATAAACTGTCTTTTATTTCCCACAGGACGACTCTAAACCTCCGTATTCATATGCACAACTAATAGTCCAAGCTATCACCATGGCCCCGGATAAACAGCTAACGCTGAATGGAATATACACCCACATCACCAAGAACTACCCCTACTACAGAACAGCTGATAAAGGCTGGCAGGTCAGAGTCTTTACTGTTTGTAACCATTGTTAATACTGTTTGTGGTTGAATAGTAACGCACACATATCAGTTATTCTCTCAATCATATGGCATTGTGAATTACAAATTGAATAGTCAACCAGCATAAAATAAAATGAAACATTGATTATTTTATGATTAATAATTGTCCAAGCATAAATGCAAAATGATTCAATGACGAGCTTTTCAAACAAGTTTTTACATCTCTGTGAACTGAGTATCTTTGGGTCTTGGATTGTGCTGAAGCAAACAGTTATTTTCATTCATTCATTTGATTCATTTTTTTGTCTTTTAAAATGTAAAAAAAAAAAAAAAAATATCTCATCACAATTTCCCAGAGGCCACAGTGACATCTTCAGAATGCTCATTTTGTCCAGCTGGCAGTCCAGAATCCAAAGACTCTTCATTTACAGAAAATAGTCACATTTTAGAAGCCGGAACCAGCAAATGACATTTTAACATTTTGCTTGAACAATTACTGAAACAAGTACTCAAATATCAAAACAGTTGGCACCTAATTTTCTTTTGATCTCCAAATCATTAATCATCTCATCGTTGCAGCTCTAGTCTTGGATGAATTTGAAGATGTCACTGCGGGGCTCCTCGGTAACAGCAGCACTGAAATGTATAGAACTGCATGGCAGTCTAGAGCTCTGCTAACAGCACAGACCTGCGTGACAGCTGCCTCATGAAAGAGTCCAACTGGAGTTGAGTAAACCTACGTCATGAAACTCATCAGAGTGTAGCCCGGTGGCTGCGCATTATTAACCCTCAACCTGAACTAAAGCTGGTTTTCATAATATATTATTATATTCTCATAGTAATTCTGTATTCTACTTGCCACAACATGAAATCCACTGACAGGTGATTTTAATAACATTGATTATTTTGTTACAATGCAATGTTCTACTGGGAAACCCTGGGTCCTGAGATTCACAGAGATGCCACTTGACCAAGTACATCCCTCATGGCAACGACACTCCCCAGTGACAGTCAGTGGCATCCATATGATGACCAGATGATCAGTGTTATTCACTTCACCTGACAGTGGTTTTAATTAGAGCTGCGACGATTACTCGAGTAACTCGAATAATTCGATTACAAAAAATGTTCGAAGCAAAATCTCTGCCTCGAGGCTTCGTTTAATTCCTATCACCCGTGTTAATGTGGCCTGCTTAGCTCAGGGATCATTTTCCCACACGGACTGTTATTGCGGACACGCACCACTACGTTCAGAAATGAGTGGGCGCGATGGCGGAGAGCCAAGAAACCGTTTGTAAAAGACCAAAGTTCAGGATCATTTCACAATTAAAAAAGAAGATAACACAGTGCAATGTGTCCACTGCAAAGCAGAACTGGCGTACCACAAAAGCACATCAACGTCTGTACCGAAAGCATCCTGTTGTTAACACCAGCTCACCAAGTGTCACAGACACAAGCTAACGTAAACATTGATGTTAACTAATTCAACGTAGCCTACCATCGCTAGTTAGAGCGTATGGTATTTGTAGAGGCTGTAGCCTGATGTCGGTATGACTAGATATCATGTTAAGATGTGGAATAGTTGGAATAAATACCAACTAATAAATGTGTTTTTTCAGGAATAAAAGCCAATTGCTTGGTCTGTTTAACAGGCCTGTCATTTTCGTTATGCATTATTTGGTATTGTTGTTTAATAATGCAAAATTATTTTTTATTAGATTACTCGATTAATCAATGGGATAATCGGTAGAATATTCGATTCTAAAGATATTCAATAGCTGCAGCCCTATTTTAATTGACTTTGTATTCTAAATTTGAGGAAGTTACTTGAAACAGGAGGTGGGGGTTTATCTATTGGGTTTGTGTCCAACCACACATCTGTTATGTACCTGAAACAAACAACTAAAAGCACATCTTGTTTCCGGTTTGAAACAGCAGCAAAGGAACACAGTGACATCACTGGAATTTTTCCAACCACAGTTTGATGTAGGTTTTAATCTGCTGGGCTGTGGCAGCAAACGAACAGCTGGATGTGGTCTGTTTTTGACACAAATCTAGATTCTGGTCACTAACCAACAGAGCAGTGGCACACATTTGGTCAATTCAGTGCAAGCAAGTCAACATTTGCAAATCGAAAAAAATGTATGTACAAATCTTATACTTTCTTTCTTCAACCGTGATAAGTATGGCTGCTTGTGTTTGACAAAAAATGTCAGTATATCTATACCAACATCATTTCATAAACCAAGCACTATCAGGTTAATAATTCCCGGACAAACAATTCATCCGTGCTATTGAAGAAGGCCGTATTCACAAGAATTTCTAATACTTCCACATTTTGACCAAATGTGTTTTTGCAATTTTAGAAAAAGATCTAGACTAGACAGAATCAGAGCTTCTGATTTGACATTTGACTGACTATAAAGTCAGTAGTACTTACATATAATTAAGTATATTTATAAAATACTCATCAAGTAACAAATTTAAAATCTACATTAAAAACCCTATCAAATTTTAGCTGTTAAATATTAACATTTTACCCAGCCAGCATCATACAGGGAGGTAAAGTGCAGGAGTAAAGTGAGGTAAATGAAGTGTCAATTATGTTCTACAACTGAGATGATCATGTTACTTGGCAGAAACATACAGACATCTTAAGAAATTATCAGATAACCCTAACCCTAACAATCATGATGACATGGTAAATATGCAAACTGCAGAACCACAGAGATAGAGCAGTACAAGTACACTGTGGAACTTCCTTTTAACTGATGCAGAGCCTGCACGTTCAACACTGACCAAAGAACACTCACTATGATCATTGCTTAGTAACTCTGGAGAGTAGACTAAAATTTTAAATAGAGAAAATGTTGAGTTTGACAAAAAAAACATTGGATTTCACTGTTATTACTATTTTGTCCACTCCTCAGGGCAGCATTGTGTATTAACAATATAATAAAGGTCATTAATATTCATGTCAAATTGATTTGATTTCCATTATGTTTGGTTAAATTGAAGGAAACAAATGTATAGACATTTTTAATATTATACTACTGAGATCCATACTCAGGTGTTGTAACTCAGTTAAAAGCTAACTCTTAGACATCTCTCCTCTCTGTCTCACTCTCCATCTCTCCATCTTACTGACCTTATCTTATTGCATTCAGTCCATCTCTCGCTTTGCTATTACTCTGTCACCTGCTCCGACACAAATCTTCTATGTTACTGCCTGAATATAAAGCCAGAGAGCTAAAGAACAAACAAATAGCGGGTCATTTGCCAGTTGTTGTTAAGTAAACAGTTCAGGAGTTCACTAACTAATTGTCAGCCTTCCTCTGTGTTCGATCCAGGAGTGCCTGTGTACACTCTTCATGGCTGAGCTGAGACAATGGGTGGTATGCTTGAGCTGTTGACATAACTCTCACCCCACGTCGGCTCATTGTCATGTCAAGAATGATACCTATTGACTGCATTACACTGAATAGACCTTTCATTATAATGTTCCAGCTAATAGAGTGTGATTAAAAGCAGTCAACAAGCTTACACAGCATTCATTCACAATATATGTCAAACCTGAAATCCTTTCCTGTGACTTTTATAAAGCAAACCTGAATTACCATTTTATCCCTTGTGCATCGTACTTGCTGTTAAAAGTAGATTATTGACTCAGAACAGGAAATAAATAAAAACTTCCCTTTTCATGGCACATCAGAATGGTCTTTAGGTTATGGTATATTCCACGTAACCGTGTTTGTGTATTGTGTAATTAAACGCAAACAAAATTAAGATAATGATTCAGAGAGGGCAGCGTGACTCAATAATCTTACTTTACAGGGGAGACTGAGGTCAAGTAGAAAGACATAGGGAGAGCTCTGTCCCAGTAGGAGGGGCAACATGAAAGAAAGACAAAACACAAAGGAGATGACTAGAGTGGGGTGGCGATGTGGCCTGGTACCATCACAACACAGAAACTATAGTCGGCCTGATGGGAGAGTAAGAGGAGGGAGGAGAATGTGGGTGGACAAATTAAATGTGTGGTGAAGAGGAATAAAATACATTTCGAGTGCAATATATGACTGAGATCATGAGCCAGTTAAATGAGATGAAGGAGCAAAAATATCAAACACTTGCTGGTTCCAGCTTCTTAAATAAAAGGATTTGCTTCTTTGTGAATTGTGATCAGCATTTTTCCCAAATATTATTTTACCGTTATATACAATAGTAATCAATGAAATTAATCTGCAGATTAAACGATAATCAAAATAATCGGCAGTGGCAACCCTAGAGCTGAATATTGGTTATGGTCTAATGATCCTGCTTCATATCATATGGCATAATTTCGGTCAGAACTGATAGAGAAGAGGCTTAAAACTGGGGTTGAAGGAGCCGAGCAGATGGTAAAAATACCGGGGCAGAGTTGAATCGAGTAGAGGGTGGATAAGACAAAGGTGAAGGTGAGGGGGCTAGATGGGTGAGCCACACTTCTGCTGTTCATACATTACACAGATAGACTATCATCCAATTATGAAATGAGCATAGAATACATAGAACCAAAAATACTGAGTGATATTGCTTTAATTTTTTACTTAAAAAGCGCAGCAGTTATGCACTCTGATACAGTAGTTGGTAAAGTTGGTCTGCAATCTGCCAGTTAACACAAAGAAGAAGAAGTACACACAGAACCCGCACTGAAAACCGCTTTTGCACTGGAGCCAAGCAGTGTAGACAAGAAAGCATTTCACCTACAGGTTAGAACATTTTTTTAAATAAAAGAATGTAAAATTATTGTTTATCTTCCTGGCATCAACTGCAAAGAGAAGGTTATTATCAGTTACTGTTATTAGCTAAAAAAGAAAGAACTGATTTCATTACAATTGTTGCCCAAAAACATTAACTGTGTAACTGGCTGATCTGCTTATTTAAGTCTGCAATGGAATCCAATAACAAGCATCGGTGTTCTACTGTATACTTAATATCATTTAGGATCGCTGCCCTCAAGGCCTTCAAGGCTTAAAGATTAAACCAATCCACTAAATGAAAACAGCAATAAACCTGAAGGGCAAACATTCATATTTGACAATTGTCATGACAAAACAAAACCTATGCTCATTTAGCTTACTTACAACATCACACACGCTGACAATACCTGCCTACAGTGTCAATTCCCTGACCAGTCTGAAATATTAGACTATGGGTTGAGAAAGTGTCTAATTAAAAGATAGACTTTAAATCACTCTTAGCAACTATCTAAAGCACTTTTTGAGGTGAAATAAAATCAGTTATTTGTGTTAAGATTGTGTCATCTGACCAGAAAAAATGATTTTCTTCTCTACAGGATGTGGGTCTGGATTTTTCATTTTATTACTGTGTGTTTTATGACTCATGATAGGGAGAGTATAGGGACTAAAGGTGGAGGAATTGTGTGTGAAGCAGAAAGCTGAGAAGGTGTTGCCCATTTTGGGTAGTCACGTTGTAAGCAGACATCGTCATGGTTGATTTGTACAATTTAAATTTTGTGGTCAAAGGATGATGACAGTGGCACTTAGCAGTAAAGTCAGATAGTTGATAAACACTTTTTATTTCCCTAAAGTTTAACAATATTTGGAATCATTAGAACATCTCTCATACTAATATTGGTTTTGACTCAGCTACCACTGTGGTGTGACTTGAGGATGGGCCACAGATGGACCCACACAACACACATGAATTACTTCGCCAACATGGGATTCAATGTGTTAGGAGAGGAAAATTAAATAAGTTTGCAGTCTCTAGTCTGTACCACATTACGGCCGCATTACAATCAACAATGCAATCTCATTTTCGAGAGGATCTTGCAGAATGGTGCACAGTGGTGTTGTCACGATACTGCAACTTCTAACCTTGCTACAATACTATGAAAAATATAGATATACAAAATGATAAATATGACAAAGCTTGTGTAACGCAGTACAATAGTATCTAAGTCAAGTTAATTCTGGAGTAGGTGGGGTCTGGCACTACAGCGACAAGTGTGACAAGAGTATTGAAATATTCAATATCAATATCTGGATATTTCTGACAACACTAGTGCACAGAGAACAATCTACTGCTCAGCCGTGACAATACCAAGTGGTTGATTGTAGATTTTAGAAAAAAAGGAGGCAAAGAAACACCCGTCTGCATCAGTAGAGCTGACCAATCATGGTAATTGCACAGCCCCATACTTGTAAAAAAGAAAAACTAGAGAAAAGCCTCTACTTCCTAAGAAAGCTTAAAAAGGCTCAATTCTGGTGCCAAGTTCTTATAAAGTTTTACAGAGGAGCAATAGAGAGGATCCTGACAAGGATCATCACAAAAGTGCATGGCCCAGGATAGGAAGGCTCTAGAGCAGGTGGTTAAAAACGCCCAGAACAGCATTGGTACCCATCTACCAAGCATAAGTGATTTTAGTCAAGTGAGATCTCTGAGCAGAACCAAAAATATACCATTAGACAGACAACACAGTCTGTTAATCTGGCTGAGGTCTGGCAAAAGATACATGATGCTGAAGTAGTAATCCTGAAAATAACACTCTTATCTCTACTGTTATCGCCTTAATGAATTAGAACCTATGATGAACTAAGCGTTGTGACAGCTGTCTGTGTGCCTGTGTGTGTGTGTTTCTGAGGGTGTGCCAACAGCAGTTCCCTGGTAGAAACGTGGAGAGAGCAAGGTTGAAGTTCAGTAACGCTGTGGAGAGTTCAATAACACTGAAAAGGCCATGAGCTCTGAATACTCATGTAGCACATCGATTCATTGAACAGATTACAACCAATGTAAGAGAAAATGGTTTATTCATAAATCCGACAGTGTGACTAAGTCTATTGACCTTTATACATTTATTTCAAATATTAGGAAATACATTGACTCAATTCACATACACGCACAAATTAGTTTCCACATCTTAACATGATATCTAGTCATACCGACATCAGGCTACAGCCTCCACAAATACCACACACTCTAACTAGCGATGGTAGGCTACGTTGAATTAGTTAACATCAATGTTTACGTTAGCTTGTGTCTGT
>OMLP01029002.1:0-14226 GCA_900302685.1 Spondyliosoma cantharus | reverse complement strand
AAAAAAAAAAAAAAAAAAATCTAAATTACAACGCAGTGGTCATGCGTCGCAGCGATTTTTTACCGTAGGTGATCCAGCCAGAGTGTTTGCAAATCACGGCCAGTCCACAAACCGCCGGACCACAATTGTTGAATATAGTTTTCCATCCCGACTAAAGCTGTGAAACTAGCCACGTTCACATCCTGCGGTTGTGAAAATTCACGGCTACAGTCAAAAAAGATTTCACTCCGACAAGCCCTTAGTGTCATATCTGATACTTTAAAAGCCCTATCCTCTTATTGGATTATGCAACTGGGAGTTTAAGTTTCCTTTAAGAAAACACACACGTGCACCAGAGGGACGCGTTCAGTGTTTTTCCTGAAGACGAAGGAAGGGATTCAACCTCCTAACCTCGCAGCTATGGGGTGGTCTCATTTACCACCAAGGCTATCCAAGAAAAGATATAACGCAGCTGTTACAGGGAAGAACGGCTAAAGGAACAGTTCAACATTTGGGGAATGACGCTCATTGGCCTTCTTGTTGAGAGCTAGATGAGGGGACTGATACCGCTAACATGTGTGGATGATAGATATGAAGCTGCTGTCAGCAGACAGTCAGCTTAGCTTAGCATGTAGCCTGACAACAAGGGAAAACAGCATCAGCATCAACACAGACTTCAGGAAAAATGCTTAGCTTGACTGTTGAGTGTTTATCCTGTAATACTGCAGTTTGAGTTTCCCCGTCAGTCAACAATCTTTGCAAACTCTGTTTTTAAAGCTGATTTATAAACAAAGTTTATTATCACATACAAAGTCAGCCGTGAACATTTCTGTAAACCGTACATAGACATTTGTACGTGTCACAGGCTATGCAACATGTTGATATTTCTACAAAATGTTTAATTTCACGTTCACATTACACATTTATCATATCGGGAGGTGGAGGTGAGAAGGCTGTCAAGCCAGTGACCAGAGTTCAACACTGTGGTTCAACATTTTGTAAGTGTGACACCACTGGAAATATTTTTCAGGAGACTTTGGAACAATTTCCATCTGTGTGTTGCGGCGACATAAGAAAAGATGGTTTCGACGGAAAGTCTTAACATCTGCAGCTGTGTGTTGTGAACAAAACAGGTAGTTTAAGGCAAGACATGATCTTTTCCTAACCCTAACCAAGTGGTTTTTATGCCTAAACCTAAGCTAACAACCAAGTAGCAACATAAAGACATGTTCAGTAAAGGGACTTGGGTTGCTAGATTTGAAAAAATTAGCCTGACCGAGGGTTATGAATATTATTCCTTGCTGGTTGGTCCCGGCGATGGCATGGTGTGATCCATAAACCCCTGTAAAATGAAAGCAAATACATGTATTCCTTTGAGAGATCCTATAAACTGTGGGAAGACAAAAATGACAAAAGCTAACCCTGTGCTAGAAATATGCAATCTCAAAAGCCCTAAACTCTCTAACATGAAACAAAAGAGCGCATTTCCCAAAAAGTCAAGGCATCCCCTTAATGTTTAGATGCCTCAACAGCAAGTGAAATGTCTTTTGACTCCTCAGATGGAAGTGGTGGTGTTTGAAATGTGTTTTTTTTTTTTTAGCACTGAATCTGACTTTCACCACAACAAAATGAACTTCTGGTAGAAAAGAAACCCACATTTTCTGACGACCTGTCACCACATTCACAGTCCTCATACTTTGAGGGGGCAGCGCGGCGGGCGTCGCACCACCAAACAAACACCACTGTTGTTTGGAGACTGTCAAAACAAAGCGAGGGTGAGTGGAAATGTCCGCAGGCATCGAGGAGATCCCAATCCATCACGGTGATTCCGACAGACACAACAGTCAACACCGAGGACAGACAAGATCGGTCGGGGGAACAATACAATCTCTGTTTACGATGGGAAACCATGCATCAAGTGAGAAAGAGCGTGGGGAGACAAGAAACGGTGGAGCGAGAGATGGAAGTCGGGTGCAAAGCCAGATAGTGTGCGTAGTGTGTGTTTAGAAATCTGGAAAGAACACAGTAAAACAGGGTGGAGGTAGAAAAGCAGGGCGTTCTGCAAACAGAGGATGAGGCAATGTCACATGATCTTTTTGAAGCCCGATGGATGGGGAGCTGTGAAAGCTCGGGGACAATGGAGAGTATGAGAGCATGAAATGGAGAAAACCCAGCATTGTAAACTGTGACTCTCCAGCCCGAAGGCTTCGCGCCTCTGAGGGGAAATTCTGGCTGCGGTCCTGCAGAGCGACTGGCCCGCTTGTCAGCCGCTACAGAGCGTGCGTGAAGGGATGATAAGATCCCGCTTTGATAAGCGTCTCGTTTTGACACGAGCAGACAGGATGTGAGGTTTGGGTGCCACCGTATTGAAGAAAAACAGATGTGAGAATTCAAAGTTGACAAAATCTGTATTGATAGTGCACTTTGATCACTGCTTGTTCTCTTCATACTTTATATGAGACCAGCGAAGAAGCCTTTACATGCTTTATTTTAACTTTACTCTTTTAGGTTTTCTTTGTGGTGTCCAACCTAAGGGTCAGGCCCCCTGCAGAGGGCCACAAGATTCATGAAAAAACAAAGTTCTGCTCCAGATATTCACACTATTTTATGGACATTTAGCAAATTACGCTGCATATGGAGAGAGAAAAGTTAGAGTCCTCGGATGAAACGAGTATCCAGCAGGCAGCAGATGTTGACTTAGCTCAGCACATATAGGAAAATGTCTTTGTTGGAACTGCTAAAAAATCAAAGCCATCCGACATCTGCTTTTGTCACAATCAAAAAGGTTGGGAACCGCAGGTTTGATCTGTAGAGGTGTATTGTATTGTATTTTGTAAGGTGATATAAAAAGATAAAGAAGAATAAAATCGAAACTTTAAGAACCTCAAAATTCTTATTGAGCAAATGAACTTTTTTTTTACATCCCAACTCTGTTTGAGACACAGTTCTTGAGGCTGCTAAACGAAACTCATCTTTCAGTCGATGCGTTTTGTTTTTCCCCACCTCCACTTCCTCTGTCGGCCCGCTGGGGACGCCTGTGTGAATGTGTGAATACATCTGTTGTAGGTGTTGGTGGTGCTCGGAGCCCCGAGTGAGCTGTTGGCTCGGAGAGAAGGTGTGAGGCCCACACAGGCCTCCGCGCAACCTACGTAACACACTGCTCTCCTCTGCTTGTGTGTGTTTCACCTGTTGAAAGGATGATGTCTTTTTTACCCCCAGAAGAAGAGATAGAAGAGCGTGAATGCCCCGCAGAGGGATAGGCGCCGACACATCCATGTTTTCTCAAGGGCACCAAACATAGCACGCTTATTCTGACACCGCCAAAAACTTGATATACATTTATTTAGCAGAGGAAAAGCTCTGAAGCATCGTCTCTGCCACACGCTCCAAGATGCTGCTTCGGGCTGGTCATCGTCGCCCGCGGTTTGACGTGTTGACAGAGCACAAAATGACCTCCCCGAGGGGGAACTGTTAAGCACATCCCCAAACCAGACTTTTATGAAGCCATAAATCCGCTGGTCAGTCAGCGCTGAGAGGTGTTTGTTATCTGCCAGCCGGCTTCTGCAGAGGAGGAGAGGAGGCACTGAGGGCGGCTCTGTGTAAACACATACCAAACTGGCTTTGTTGTTAAAGAGACCCACCAGAGGTCCAGAAGGGGACTTCAAGGGGACAAGGGAACGGGATAAAGAGAGCCACGAACGGGCTTGTAAACCTGTACACCGGCACACACACACACACCGCGCCGCAAAAAGCCAGAAGATAAAAGTGAGTTTTAAGGAGCGATTTGAAGGAAGACACTGAGCCTGGCTGCCTGAACAAATCAAGATTTTGGAACCAATAATGGGAAAGTGTCAGAGGATCTCAAGCAGAGTCAGGCTTTTAGGAAGCACGCAAATCGCAGACGCAGGCAGGAACCTTTCAAAGCATTAATATCGGCAAGGATCGGTGTTATGTGGTCGCTTTACTTTGTACTTTACTTGAAAACCTGACAGCCACGTTTATGGTAATCCAGTGGGAATCCATCCAGCACTTTTATTTAGACTTTTAATTACACAGCCAAAGATCGTAACCTCAAGGTGGGGCTAAAAGTAGTCAGTTGGATTAACGTAACGTATAATGAATGCCTATCTGAGATATTTTCATGGATAAGTGAAAGGTTTGGCCTGTAGGTGATGCTGCGATGTGATGAAACATCCTACAACCACTCAAGCCATTAGTCATCTCCTGGGGACCACAAATGTTTGTATCATTCATGGAAATCGGTCCTATAATTGCGCTTAAGCGTGCTTAAGATAGAAACATGATGATGACTAACCACCATTTAACAGCCCTGTAAAAGTGCAAGACGTGAAGTGTGGCCTGAATTAACTGTTTGGAACAATACAAATGAAGTTGTGATTTGCATGGAGTTGTACAAACAGTTAACCACCGGGTCCTGTATCCTCACAGTTCCTCGACAGAGGCGGAAAAAACGCGAGAAACACGAACCCGGCCTTCCCACACATCCCACCTCAGCCTCTTTCATCTCAGCGAGCGCGGAGCTGATGTCATCCACACGAAGCCAACGACTCCGGCAGCCCTCGTTCACAAAGAGGAAGAAGAAATAAGGTCTATTTGGAGGTGAGGAGTGAAGAGAGGAATAAAGGAGGGGACCGTGTAGGAGTGGGAGGAGGCGGCAGAGGAAGACGGATGAGTGAGGAGAACGGAGCGAGGAGAGGAGGGAGAGAAAACAAAGGGCGGGGGGGGCAGAGTGATGGTTTTAGCAGCAGTATGGAGAGGAAAAACAGCTCCCTGCTACACAACTCAAGAAACAGACCATATGGTTGGCCTGCCTGTTTGGTGTTGTCCGTCCGTCTGTCTGTCTGTCTGTCTGTCTGACTGTGTGCAGAGCTTTAGCAAAGCTGACAGTGAAGGAGCTCCAGAAGGAACACAAGGGACGGAGAATTAAAGGGAGGGATGAAAGATATAACAGAAGACAGGACGGTGTGAAAGAGTGGATGATGGAAGGTGAGAGAGGAGGAAGGTAGAGAGATCAAACTTTGCTCTCTCTCACTCAGTTCATTGTAATTTTAGTGGCGTGCTGCCCTCTGCTGGACAGTCAACGATCTGCCCTCCATGTCCAGCACTCTTTATGTTCACCACCAGAGGCCGCCAGAACCTCAGCCTCTTTGCTGTAGATGTGTTTGGATGTATTCTGGACAATACACAACATTTTTAAAGTTTGACGCCGAGGTACTTCTACACCACTGCTCCGATATTGTAGTTTTACTCCATTACATTTATTTGATAGCTTGAGTTACTCTGTGCTTAACTGGATCGCGTACTCAGTGACAACCTTAAAAACAACTTTGTCTTTAAAATGTCCTTTAAAAATAAAAATAAAAAGCTTTTATGCTTGGAAAAAGTGTTCCAACGAGTCTTTTTCATCATGTCTGTTTTTATCTTATACATTTGTTATTCATATATTCATATTTATATACATTTCATTAATAATGTTTTTAATTTCCTTTGATTTGATTTAATTCTCCCTGAATCTATGGGAACATGTGACCACATGAAATGCATCGTTGTCTTACATTCTCTTGTGTTTGAACATTGAAGATCATGTCAGTAGACAAAGTAATACAATGCATAACAAAGACATTTTGATGCACAAATGTCATTTTATTTGATCGGCGATGGGACTGTGGTCTGTGCCAGTGTTGGAATGTAACTAAGTACATCACCCAAGTGCTGTGCTACTTAAATATTTCCATTTTATACAACTTAGTACTTCTTCTGGGATGTGGTAGATACTGCAATTTCTACTCCATTATATTCTTCTGACAGGTTTAGTCACTAGTTTATTTACAGCTAACAATATGACATACCCTTCCTGCTTCATTTGCCAATTATGCCAATTATGATTGAATTTCCCTGACAAATTAAGAGATTCATTTATCCTTTATGGGCGGAGAAAGTTCTGCCATCTCTTAAACCAAGTAAACTATAGAAAATCCTCCTCTCTACTTGATCAAACACACTGTTATTAAGGAAGAGGCGTAAACACAATCTGAAACTACGTCTTATATAACCAAGGTCGCCTCTGCATTACACAACTGCTTTCTGGAGCAGAGTGACGCTCGATATGACTAGAAAACTTGTCTTGATGTGTAAAATCCCCTTTTACAGTTCCCCTTTTAATGTTGGAAACACAAGGACCGATTAACCGAACAGGGGGCTTCACTGTGTGTAGGTGATGCCTTCAGTCCCCTGTTGCTTGAATTCAACTCATGCTGACGTTTAAGTGTTGCGAACAGCATTATCATGCTCAACATGCACTGACTGATTCATTTGCTTATCAACGTTTGATCAGATAATCAGTTTCAGATACGCAAGATCTGTATTCCCCCACCACTATTGTTTATCATCTTCATTCATAATCGATTCTAAATCTAAACGCTGACCTGTTTTTTCCTCCACGTAACTGCACCCGGTGACAAATAAGTGCTTCTCGGTTTGATGTCATCCGTCCTCCCTCCTCCCACCAGGCGGCTAACCAGCTTAATTTGTCTAACTAATCAATGTCAGAGTGCGGCTACGTCACATGTTTGAAAAAATTACTATAATTGGATTTTCTTTCATTTTTTTTCTCTTTTTAAATCGTCAATTGGTAACAGTCCGCATCATGTTTTCCACAAGCTGGATATCTTGTGTTGGAATAGGGTTTGTGTTTTTTTTTTCCCTCGGAGAATGGAAAAGAAATATGTTTAAGGCTTCTTGTACAGACTGCAGATGCTTTCTTTTCTATGCGGACGTATTCCTTATAAATGTGTTATACAGCTGTCAAACACAACAGTCGTGTTAATCACCCAATGTTCTGCTCTTTGATGGCTTGGCTGCACACACACATAGAACAATAGAGTAAATAACACCAGACTCTTGACACAAACAGCTCCCCTTCTGCTGCGCCACCCTCCTCCTGGTTCCCAGAAAAACGCTTTAAAGAACTATTAGCAGATGCTGCCACCGCTGAAACACACTGACACAGTCAATTTGTCCTTTGTCCACTCCTTGTCGGTTTTTGTCTTTAACCTGCTTCCCCCTATAGCCGACGCCTCGACCTCCACCTTTTGAATGAAGCAGGGTGGGTGAGACGACTAGTTGTTGTCGGACAGTTAAGATAGGTTTCTGAAAGGGGGTTGTTTAGCAGTTATACGTGAAGGAAAAGCGTCCGAGCCCCAACGCCGCGGCGGGGAAAGGGGGGCACAAGGTCGCGACCTCGGTATCGGCTTCTTGGTGGGGGTGTGCATCCCAGGAAAAAAAAGAAAGGGACAAGACAATTGAGCACTCTCTCTGTACACTCAGCCCCACCGGCCTCCACCCGCTCTACACCCCCAGCAACGCCACATCCCATTGAATAACGGACACGTTGATCAAAGGGGAATTCCAGCTCTCCGTCTCTCGCTGTCCCTATCTCGTCAGTCAACTGGAGCGAAGGACGGAGGACATACTGGTTATTCAGTTTCTGGTATACTGATTGGAACACAATGGAGCCTCACGCTGTGTCAGTTATGTGTGTGTGTTAAAGCATCCGCTACTCCGCTATAGGCAGACACGCACCCACATGCGTCCACACACACACACACACACACAGCGCACGTCCCCCAGAACAGGCTCGCTCCATGGCCGTGACCCTATAGCAGGTGGTGTGAGGGCAACAATTGCTTGGGCCGGGATCTGTTCTCGGCCAGCTGTGGAGACGCTGGCCAACGGCAGGAACTGCCTGAAGGGCTGGTACTGAGGAGTTTAACCGGGAGAGGGACAGAGTCGTGGGACAGGGGCAAAGGAGATCAAGGCAGATGACCACTTCAGGGAGTCACAGTTAGATCGGAGAGGGTTGGGAAACATAGAAGAAGACTGATGAGACTGAGCTGAGACTGGGAAAGTTTCCAAAGGTCCGGGTCTACTGTCGCGCCGCCTCACGTTGCCCGAGTCCCGGACAAAAAAGCTGCACTTGAACACACCGCAAAGACTACAGCCGACAGCCAACTAGCTCGTTCGCTCTGCACCTGTGTGAGAGGAAACAGCTCTCCATACCACCAGCTCGCGGTCGTCTGTAATTTGGGTTTTAAAGGTTTCGTTTTCTACGAATGAGCCTTTTTTAACTAGAGGCTCCTTCTGTAATCGGCGGACTCTGTTGAAATTTTCCTCCTATTGCATCAGAGTTTGTTGTCCACACGCAAAAACACTTAAATTTAGTGGAGAAAGCTTGGGAGTTTTCTGATGACTCTGACATTGTGGATTGTATCGGCACGCAACAGGAGGAGGAATCTGGAGGACTAGCGGAGGATTTTGTTGGGTGGTGCTGCTGAACATAAGCAAGACGAAGGAGCTGACAGAATAATGCCTGCCCTGAAGCCTGTACCCATCCGGGGGAAGGATTTCAATGTCTGTCTGTCTATCTAAACGGAAATTTCGCCAGGCTTCGCTGCAACTCGCATAGCCACACATCAAACCACTTCTCCATCGTGAACACATACTGTATTATCCGCCGTACCAACACACATCCTCTTTATGTTTTTGCTCTGACTTCCTCCGTGGGATTTGTGCCATCTGAAGGGTTCCTGCACAGCTGTCGTGCTGCATTAACTGCACATTTTCCACACCGACCAAGACTAATGTCAGAACTGGGGGAGCGAGGCAGGGATGGCGCTCGCTGTTCACGGTGGCTGAGTGACGCAATCTTATAATCAGGCGTGATCTACATATTGAATGTGCTGAGTAGCTTAAATTTGCAGGGATTATTTATTATACATTGTTTGTATCATTATGCTCTTGTTTCAAATTCTGGTCTGTTGTGACACATTTGAGAGAAAAATGGGGTGTATGCACAACACAAGGGTGTGATAGATGTTTTAAATATGGACTTTTGGGTAATAGGTTCACCATTTTCCTTTGTTTGGCTGACTCAGAGTTGTATTTAAGACCTTTCTCATCATCTAACTCCTCATGTTTCTCCTTCACATTTCTAGATCTGAGGAATTAACTTGGTGTCTATAATGTTACTATTATAAGCGACGGGAGCGATGGCCAAAACTTTGAAAACAAGGTCGAGCTGTAGTGGATTGACTTGAATTTACTTCTTACAATTGGCCAGAGACACTTCAGTCCAGTAAATCAACAAACTGACACATATCACTGTTTCTATAACAACGCGATGGCTGCAGCGTAACAGCGCCACACGTACCGGACCTTTGTCGCACATTGTCGTAACTTTCCTTACAAACATGCCATGTTACTTAAGTACCTGACCGTACGTTACATATGTCCTGTCCTTTTGCTCCTGACCTTCCATCGCTGACCTCTTCCCTATTCGTATTTTAACTTTTTATGCAACTTCTCTGCACCTCCTTCTTTGCAGCTGTAATAATTACTACAGCCACTAGAGGTCGCCGCCTAGCAACGAATGTATATACGGCTCGGAATTAGCCGATTTTCTGTGCAACCTTCGCGGCCTTCTTTCTGATGAAGACAGGCTCGACTTGAAACCTGTAACACATCAGTATGACATTTGAGCTTCCCACCCGGAGCATGACATCAGCGAGAATATGGTCTGTTGGGTCTTCAGGTGC
The DNA here is from genome assembly GCA_900302685.1 of Spondyliosoma cantharus. Taxonomy (NCBI): domain Eukaryota; kingdom Metazoa; phylum Chordata; class Actinopteri; order Spariformes; family Sparidae; genus Spondyliosoma; species Spondyliosoma cantharus. The sequence continues at coordinate 4,633 of OMLP01029002.1, read as the reverse complement.
ATTTTTTTGTTCTGTAGCTCAAGGACAAAGTAGAAAATGTCTTTTCTCTCACTCAATCCGTCGGGCAGATGCAGCACATCATGGAAAATCACTCTCCAGAGCAGATGTGACGAATGCAAGAGCAGAGGAGGTTAGTCTGGGAAGATTTTGTTATGTTGGGCCGGACCACCGCACAGGGCAGCCAGTGTCTCCCTCCTGCCAGGGCCGGAGTTTCCTCTCACCACCTGATTCAGCAGCTCACATCTGCGGCGAATTAGCATCCTAACAGTCGTACCCAAACCCCCGGAGCCGACCAAACAAGGGGCCGAAGCAAACAGATCCCCATGACACACAGACTAATGCAGCCAGACGGACAGCCCACAGAAACGCCTCACATGTTCCACAGGGGGAATGCAAAACATCCTGCGCTCAGCAGCACCTCGGAGCAAGCCGCACATCTGGGCTGCAGATGTCAGCAGAAAAGCGTCGTGAAGGGCTGCTGCGCAGCACTCCGTGTGTATGAGTGGCTGTGTGTATCCATATTGACTTTGTATATAGAGGCCGCGCACACGTGTGTCTATGTGTATAACCAAATGGGCCGTGGCGGGAGCAGCAGTTTTGTGGGTGGAAGGAGAGAGGGTGAGAGGTAACTTCACAGGAGTGGGCACAATCAGCCATTGAGAGCCGGAGTCTGTTTAGAAAGGCGTGGAGGCTCGACATCTACGCTGGAAGAGGAGATGTTTCAGGTCAGCGGTAGACAAACACACAGATGGAGGCAGATGTTCTGACCGCTGCATACTCTCGGTGAAAAAAAAAAAAAAGGGAAGAAAAATGAACAGGAACGTATAAATAAGTAGAAGCGTGTAATGAAAGCGGGCCCGCCCTGCGCCTTCACATCATCGCAGCAAGCCTCGAAAATATGCATGATGTAATATTGGCCTGATCTTCAAGACGGAGAGCCGGGAATACATCGAAATCTGAAGCCACAGAGAGCGCCTGACTTCATTCCGGCGTTCCTGTGTTTTGCAGCATTTACGAGGCCCGATATGATCTCACAACGCCATGAGCCGAGCCGAGTCTGCAGATTCATCTGGAGTGGCTGTTATATGACCATAGAGAATAACAGGATCTAGCGACTCATGACTCTTCTCATGACCCAAGATGTCATTAGCATCACTGTCATGTCGAAGAGTTGACCGAGTTGCTGCTGGCTGAGGGGATCACACATTGGTCATCTAAAGTTAAAATTATATGATAAGGTCATTAGTCCGTCGTGTCTCGCCTGAACAACAGCCCTGTCACATAAATCACTTTTGTTACAGTTTTTAATTTGGTCCGTGGAGTTATTGTGGTAATTTGTGTTGTTAATGTGGCTAGTGTCAGCCGAGAGCTACCACTCAAAGGAATATTTTGAGATTTTGGAAAATAAGCTCATTCTTACTCACAGAAGGCCGATACCACTTGCATCTCTGTCCATTAAAGAAAAAATATGTGACATTCTGTAGAAGGATAGTAGAGTGTTGAGTCTCATTTCCCAGGTGGTCAAATTCTGGCACTTCGGATTAGAATTAGAGGCACTTCCTTAAAAATGCGCTACTTTGGCGTTGATGCAGCATGCAATCTTCCAAGTTACTCGTAAATCAAATTGTCATATAAATGTAGCGGAGTACAAAGAGCTCAACTCCAAAATATGGTGGAGTGGCAGTATAAACTAGCAGAAAATGGAAATACTCACATAGAGCACATACCTCGTGATTGTGCTCAAGTACTGCACTTCAGTAAATGTACTCAGTGACATTCCATCACTGTTTGTCACTTTTATCTGTGTAATTTAACTTCCATGTCTATATGGCTTTCAGCAAAGTTATTATCATTTACTCCAATTTAACCTGACCTTTATAAAACATTGATTAAACGTGCTCAAAAACAATCTGCAACACCCAACAAATCTATGCTCCAAGTAGTCTCGAACAAGAATAAATGTCAACCTAGAAAATAAAAAAAAACAAGAGATAAGATCTATCGCTCAGGTCAGGTCGCACTGAGACAAAAAGGGAAGCAAGGCCTCAAACAGCCTTTCTGCAGTGAACTTTAAATGTCAGCCAGGGCGCAGTGCCGCTGCTGTCCACTAGGTGCCACTTGTGCTCTGTCTCTACACTAGTTGAGAGCAGAGATTCACTCACCCTCTCCAGCCGAGCTTAAAACCTTGTGATCTGTGCAAAATCAGATTCCTGACACAGATGATGGAAGCAAACACCGAAACAGAGCCGTGCACTGTCTGCCTTCCCTCCGTGACAGAATCAAAGCGCATTCAACTGTTGCAGCATCTCATTTTCTTTCTGTCTCCAATCTTTCCACAAACAGAGACACACGCAGAGAACAAACCACACACACTGCACACAAAACACCTAATACGCGCTACAAAACATCCACACGTGCGCCTACATGAACAGTATGCATCAGTATCACACGTGTTTCGTACTTTTCTTTGCGTTCACAGGATCATATTTCTGAATGAACGCTACAGGATGCCTGAGGCTTGTTTCCTGGCACAGATGAAACACCTGTAGGTCTCCTGAATGACTGGAAACAGGTTCAGCGGTAACCACAGCAGAGTGCGGCCCGCCAGGTGAACTTTCCAGGCATTGTTGTTTGTTTGTCGGTGTTGTCCTCAGATCACGTCGGGGCTACTGTTTCCTTTTTCCTCTCCCTAGCACGGCTGTTTCTCCAGAGGGACACCCAGGGCAGTGTTTAAGAAGCCCCAGAGGGAGATGAGAGCGGGATAAACACATTGAGGGGAGGCCGTAAAAAAGACAAGAGGCAAAGAAGCTGTGGTCACCCAAAGTGAGTCAACTTACTCCAGAAGAAGTTTCCAGGAACAGATGGAGAAGTAGCCCAGTGCCCAAAAATCAGCTACGTAAAAGTGATTTACGTGATAAAGGCAAACTGCTTCTTAGTTGTTTTTCTCCCACGTGATTTTGAAAAGGCTGACGGAGTCAAAAACAAGTGGAATGTAAAGTCCTACGTTTGATTATTAGGAATGAACCATCTTATCAGTTGTTTTTTAAAGGAGTAGCTCAACATTTTGGGGAAACATGCTAACTTAGTCTCTGTTTGTTAAATATGAAATTACAGCTGGCAGGCAGTTAGCTTATTTTAGCTTAGCATAGTGACTGGAGTCAGGGGTAAACTGACTGTATAGTGCAGACGAGCTTTAAATGTGCAAATAGGTGTAATATTTTTTTTTTTTCTTTTGACAGAGCCGCCTTCTCTGTTTCCTTTTTTCTCCAGTCTTTGTGCTAAGCTACACTAAATTAACCAGCTTTGTGTTCACACTCTCCACACTGACTGTAATCTAACTGCAGTGCTTTCAGATTAGGCCTACAATACATGTTTTTTGGAGGGGAAACTGTCTGTGAACATACAGATTGACACTCCCCCATCTTTTGAGTTGATATCAGCAACTTTGAAATCACTAAGGATGAAGATATATTTGCTTTTAAGAACGTGGTTGCCTACGCATGATGGCTGCCTTGCATATCTTGCGTCCGTTTGGTACGTGGGCTGTGCACGACCTCGGAAATGAACGCTGTGCATCTGCAAGTTGCAATTTGCACATGAATGTTGGGGACAGTGTAGAGCCTGTCTGGGGATGTGACAGAGTCAGGAGTCAGTTTGCACGTCAGCAGCAACTGGGGCAAAAATTGGAAAGCAAGCTAACGTGTGCTATCTAGTGGTATCCTCACAGGCAAAGCATACACAAAAATGCGGTTTAAAAGAAAGTTAATTTGCAGCCATAAACAAATTATTAGCATTAACATTGACAATATATGTTAGGTTGTGTCTCTGACCACTTGGAAAATATCCAATAGTACAAAATTCAAACTTTTTCAGCTCTGTTTTTGGTCTCCACCAGCTCCTGAGGAAAACATCTGCCTATTTAGCTGCTCAATGCTCTTCTGTGTTCACCAGCTAGGTGCTAATTTTGTAAGTTTGTAGATCGGCGCTGGGCAGGAAGTGCACTGTTAGTTCACCAGAGCTCGTTTTCTGAAAAAATCTGCGTGCTGTGACTGAAAACAAGAATATAATAGTAAAGTTGTGTGTGGGAAAATAAAAAAATTATGAGCTAAAACCCACTACAAAATTGGCACTACGAGTGGCGCCCTTTCATATAGCTATTTGAGCCGCTGTTGTTATAAAAATATTTAGCACAGCGGCTTTGACAGACAGACGTGAGAGTCTCATCACAACGCTGTGACAGAGCAAATAAGCGCCTTTCCCCGTGATGTTGAACTGTCCCTTTAAGAGATCCAATAAGCTGCCCCCAATTGAGACGTAAAGACAAAAACAACAAAGTATGAAATGTTTATCTGGCAGTCAAACACTGTTCAGCTTCGGAGGGCATAATGATTACAGCGAGGTGGAGAGGGACGGCGTGACTCAGAGCGGGGAGGGAAAATAAATATGATGATGAAGACACTTAGACGGGCCTTTCATAGCTCGTTTCATTTACTGACACAAACCGCATCACTCTGACTGATGAAGGAACCCCCTGCGGTGTGTGTGTGTGTGTGTGTGTGTGTGTGTGTGTGTGTGTGTATGTGTGTTGTGTGTGTGTGTTCCTCTCCGCTAATGTGTTTATGGGTAGGGAAGA